>JAYRCH010000347.1:0-302862 GCA_037179445.1 Phengaris alcon alcon
ATTCCATGGACAACATTGAATAAATCACTGAGTGAACTTTTTTTTTTTTTTTATTGCGTATCTAAGAGGCAGAAGAAGGCTAAAAGTTAAACTTAAAAATTAAAATAGGAATGATGGTCGAATTTTGACCCTAGCCGGCCTCTAGTTGTCATTTGAATGATGTAAGAGATTTCTTCGTCTCATATGAAATTAAATAATAAAAATTCTAATTTCAATCAGACAAAGACAAAGATGATTTATTGCTTAAAACTGTATACAATACTTAAGATATTACAGTGTATGGAATACTATCAACAGTTTGCCCGTTCGGGCAAAATAATTGAATGTTAGAACTTAGAATACATTATAAAATAGAGCTTACATTAAAACTAATAGTTGTAATATCCAATCTAATTTACACAATAACCTCTGGTGTTTTAAATCCAGTATATGTTTAATACTATTTTACGAGCTTAGCCGTGGTATGACGGGTCATACCACGGTTACACACGGAACACCTTCAGAAATTCAGCTGAAAGCACTCTGTTAATTATTAATATTGTTGGGAAATTATTCATTCATTTACACTCATGCTAGATTTATGTAAGTCTAGACTTTAGAGCTTATATAAAGAGTAATAATTAGATTTAGTTCAAATGAATACTTAATTTTATTTACTTTAAACATAATAGGTAGAGAACATTCTTGTAGAAATTCGAGCGCGCCAGATTAACATAGTATAGGGTCAGTATGAGATAGTATTAGGTATCCCACATGATTCGAGTAACCCAGGTTTGAAAATCAGTTTATTTGCTTGGTGTTAAAGAAAAGTAAAGTAAAAGTATCGAAATTTAATCGAACCAAAATAGGGGGTGTTAAGTATGCCTGAAAGAAGCTCAAACTAAAAGCACCTACAAACTTATTCTACACTGAAGGATAAGCTCGTAGGTATTTAGTTAAAATTTAAAAAATACAGCGCTATATTTAAATAATTGAGCTTCATATATATTTTATATTGGACTCAACTTAAAGGTTTCACTCTAGTCCGTCTTGTCTAAAATCGGATGATAAATTATCCAAATTAGCTAATAATAGGTCTTTACCTATGAAATTGCCGTACTGCAGTACTGGCCATTTCAAATCAAAAATAAATTTTTGTTTGGCTAAGAATTCTAGTTTCAAATTAATTTTATTTTAAAAACATGGAATTCTTTTTCCAAAAGTAGTCATTTGTTTATTGATGAGTATTACATTTTCATCGCATTTTAATCTTTTTCATCATGGATACGTTAAAAATTCTAGTAATTATGGAATATGATTACCGTCGTGGCAGCAACGCGGCACAAGCGGCACGCAACATCAACAACGTTTACGGAGCTAACACTACAAACCAACGCACCACCTGTTATTGGCTTGCTCGCTTCCGTTCTGGAAATTTCGACCTGAAAAATGAACCTCGCGGTCGTCCGAAGACTTTGGTTAACAATGACGAATTAAAGGCGATTGTGGAAGCTGATGATACACAATCTACGGCTAAATTAGCAGCAGCTTTCGACGTTAGCGTAAAAACAATATTGGTCCATTTGCGCCAAATTGGCAAGGTAAAAAAGCTTGACAAATAGGTGCCCCACGAACTCAATGATCGCCAGCGCGAAGTACGCGTCGAGACGTGCCTTGCACTGCTCAACAGACACACAAATGAAGGAATTTTGAACCGCATTGTTACCTGCGATGAAAAATGGATTCTGTTTGATAACCGCAAGCGCTCAGCAAGTTGGTTGGATCCTGGTTCAGCATCTTAACAATGAACTAAACGAAAACTTAGCCCTAGAAAAGTAATGGTCACTGTTTGGTGGTCTAGCGCCGGTGTGATTCATCGCATCTTCTTACCAAACGGGGTGAGCATTACTGCAAATGTGTAGTGGGAAGAACTGAACACAATGATGGAGAAGCTGGCACATCTCCAACCAGCATTGGTCAATCGCTCGTCTCCGCTGCTCCTGCACGACAACGCGCAACCTCATACTGCACAGCAGACCGTCTCCAAGTTGCAGGAACTGGGGTTGGAAGCTCTCCATTATCCGCCCTACTCACCAGACCTTGCGCCTACAGACTACTACTTTTTCCAGAATTCGGATAACTTCTTGGCTGGAAAAAAATTCAATACCCGAGAGGCAGTACAAAATGCCTTTGAAGAATTTGTTGCCTCCCGTCCAGCTGATTTCTTTAAGAAGGGCATCAATAAACTGCCACTGCGTTGGCAAAGATGCATTGATTGCATGGGTGATTACACGATTAATACAAATAAAAAATACATGAAAAAAATTAGTTTAAATTTCTTCATACAAAACGGCAATTTCATAGGTGTAAAATTATCACATAAAGTTATCTCTTTTTTTCCAAGTTTACGTAATATGTATTTACGTATTTCGTATATCTAAGATATACGAAATACGTAAATACATATTACGTAGTCTATTGAATTAGATTTTTTTACGCCGGTTTTCTGCGTGGAAGGGGCTCTAATTTTTCGGTTGAGCTAGTCCATTGGAGTTGAAGCCTGGCTGTCCATAATAGCCCATGATTGATACTAATTCTAATCGGGCGTCGCGTCGAGGAGTAGTATATATATATATATATATATATATATATATATATATATATATATATAATATAACATTACATCATCAATTATCTAAATAAAAATTAAAAAAACATAAGCATATTAAGCTCCGTGGCCTAATGGGTAGACCGTTTAATTCGCACTCCGGAGAGTGCAGGGTCGATTCCCAGGTTGTGGCGTGTAACAATGAGACTTTTTCAGATCTCAAGTACATTATACGGACACTCTAACGGTGAAGGAAAACATCGTGAAGAAACCCGCTCATGGTTGGCCCCAGACGTATTGACCAGTCATTCCTCTGGACTAAGCTGACTGTATTGTGAGAATGCCGTATGTGCTTAGGCAATCATACGACATTTAAAAACCAACTGTCCAAGGCACTACTGTCTAAGTAGCAAAAGAAACCTTATAAAAGTTTGAACTTGAAAATTAAATTAATTATGGTCGATTTTCGACCCCTACTCGACCTTAGTGAAAAACATTAAAAGTGTTGCCTTCATCAGTCACTTTGTGCCAGCCATTTTGTAGTTGAGCTGAAACTAAAACTAATCTACTAAAATAAAAAGCTAATAATTACAATACTAACAAAATTTCATAGATAATTACGTATTTGTTTCAAAATTCAAAACTTTCATATCGATATTATAATATCACATACATTTTATAATTATACTCAAACTTCAAATCGCTCGCATTAAGTACAGATCTGATTGTATTGTTACGAAAGGGAGAAATATTATGGCTATTAGGGAAACCTTGTAGCTCCAGGGCAGAGGGTCCCGATTTTCGGCCCTTGAAATCCCGGTATCGATCCCATGACCTACATTCCATGATGCTGCGTTAAGGCGAAGTCCATGGGGTCCATGAGGAATAGGTTGTTTATGATGAAGTTAAATAACTAGGGAAAAGTGATTTCATTACCTAACTGTTATCTATTGTTTATGTAAGGTGCTTATTAGCATACGGGATACTTATCAATAAACTTTATTATAAGTTAAAACCAATAGTCATGACTGTATTGAATGGCACAATCTCTACAAAACCTTCGCGGAAAATTCACACTAATTAAGTATGCTTCTGGTTACATTGTAATTTGTGATCGCTATCGTAATATTTTATTCCTTTTGAAATGTTAAGTATTTTCTAGAATGTGCATCGTCTAGTATAATAATACGCTATCTGTACACAAATAATATTATAGAACTAGAGTACGAACTACGAGGTAGGATCAATTTATGAATTTGAAGATTAAAACAGAATATATAATATTATATTACTTCCGTTTTTTTCAAGTCACAGCATAAGAATAGTATTTTCTACGAAAGTGCTTCGCCTTTATTGCCTAAACCTATAAAACACTGTGGCTTAATAAGCACTTAAATTTCGGATTCATAGCCGCTGTTTACAGTTCTTTTATATTTATTAAAAATTATATTTATAGAAAACAAATTGACATTGTAAATTATTTCTCACTTTCTACATCTAACGGTAACCCTGAATTCTGCAGCTAGGTACGCACTCACACCTAACATTTCCGTCTCGATATTTTTTATTCATTATTTTTATTTATTTTTTATTCATTAGAAGTCTACGTGACCAAAATCGATGCAGACTAAGCCAAGAAGTCTTATGGCAGCCTTCCGATGCACGCAGCACACGACGCGACGCGAGACCGCGACCCGAAACCGAAATATGTACCTACCAGTGGCGAAGACTGGTTCTCCGTGTGTTAGAGAAGGAGACTCTTCTCTCTCGCGCCGGGCCCCCGAAAAGGGCCTTGGGCGGGGAACCAAAACCAGGGGCATAGCCCCTCTACTTGGGGTGGGAAAGACGCGCCCAGTACGAGTACTGAGCGCATGAGTCTACGTTTTAAGGGAAGACCCCCCGCGACAGAACGCGGGGGAAACCCATGGGGGGGGCAACATCAAAACCAAGGGAGTGAAGATTGCCAGTCCAGGCACAACCGGGACCTGCGGTCGGCTCCAAACGGCGCGTGGGGGTCCCGACCCGGGGGCCGGGAAACGTGTTTGGGTCCACTCCCTCACGCGCCGCGTTCACCGGACCGCGGAAACGAGCGACCTGGGGAAGAGGGGGGAAGGAAAGCTTCCGGTTCCCGACTTTTGGTGTCGGGGGGGAAGGTGCACCAAGGGGGCGACGGGGTGGCAAGAGGGCTGCCACTCCGACAGACCCCAGGTGGTCATTTTGACGATGTACGCCGGCGTTGGGTTGCCGACGTAAGGGAAAGGTGTGGGGGGGATACGATCCCACGGTGGATGTGGCGCTGTTGCGCCGGGGCGCAACATTGCGCGTGGATGTGACGCATCAGTGCGTCATGGGCTCCTCCTCTTCAGGGGGGCGGTGGGGCGGGCTGCGTGGCTCCGCTGGGTCCTCCGAAGGGGACGGCATCTCTTGGCAGGCGGTGGCGGTCGGGCGGGCGGGCATGCCACGGCGCCAGGTCGGTCAACTCAACCAGGCGCGAGGCATCCGCTCGCGCGAACAGCTTCGCAGAGAGCTGGGCCACAAAGGCCTCCACGCTCTCCACCCTGAGGTCCCTTGATATAGTTGTGTTGCGGACGTACCACGGTGCGCCCGCGATTCGGCGCAGCACCCGGTTTTGGGCTCTCTGCAGCAACCCTTTCTGGGGTGCAGAGAGCAGGTGGTGCCACGCGGGTGCCGCGTACGTGAGGCGGGACCGTACGTACGTCCGGTAGAGGGCGATGCGCATCCTCAGGGGGATCTGCGGGGACGCGTAGGCCGGGCGCAGCAACGCTATCGCCGCGTTCGCCTTCGCCACCGCTGATGCACATTGGGCGGCCATCGAGAGTCGGCGGTCCAGGGTGACCCCGAGGTACCTAGCAGTCCTACCCCACGGGATCGCAGCGTCACCAATCCTCAGAGGCGCCGGAAGAAAACACCTCGTACTGACGGCGAGCGCCTGGGACTTGCCTGCGTTGACAGAGAGTCTCCATTTGTTCAGCCAGTCAGGGAGGAGATCCAGCGTCCTCTGGAGCTTGATGGCGGCATGCTCGGTGGACAAAGAGGAGGTGAAGTACGCCGTGTCGTCGGCGTAAAGCGCCACGGTGGTGCCCTGGTCCGCGGGCACGTCGCTGGCGTAAAAATTATAAAGCCCCGGGGAGAGAACGCTACCTTGCGGGACGCCAGCGGTGATGGGACGCTCGCCAGAGAGGACTCCGTCGACGCGCACCCTGAAGGTCCTACCAGAAAGGAAAGAGGCTAGTAGCCTTACCAGTGTCGAAGGTACGTTGGCCCGGATGAGTTTGCAGAGCAGACCCTCATGCCAAACGCTGTCGAACGCCTTCTCCATGTCTAGGAAGACCGCGACCGACGATTCCTTTTTATTTGCCGCAACGGACAGGTGATGCACTACACGTACCAGCTGGAGGGTGGTGCTCAGGTGCGACCTGAACCCGAATTGTTCCTCACGAGGAGGGAGGTAAGGAGAGAGATGTTTAAGAAGGAGAAGTTCGAACACTTTGGAAAGAGTTGAAAGGAGGGTAATGGGCCGGTAGCCCTCAGCCTTCCTTAGATTTTTATGAGGTTTGGGGATGGTAACTACCAGGCCCATTTTCCAGGAAGAGGGAAAGTGGCCGGTCCTGACAATGCCGTTGTAAAGGCGGGTCAGGGCGGCCACCGTCCTGAAGGGAAGGTGACGGAGAGCGGAGTTTGGGATGCCATCTGCACCGGGGGCCTTTTTTGGTTTAAGGCAGCTGAGGGTCTTTTGGACCACCCTCGGTGAGAAAGAGAAATTTGGGGGGGAGGAGGGGGACAGTAGGAAAACCTTTACCTCCTCGGAGACCACTCGGGCGTGTTCCGTTGCGGTCGTCGGCCGCGGTGAGAATTGGCGCTCTAGGTGCTCGGCATGGATGTCCGCTCTGTCCTCTGCACGGTACCTAAGATTACCATCAGGGTGCAGCAGGGGGAGTACGGGGGCAGTGGCTCCGGAGAGGCTGCGGCAGAAGCGGTGGAGGGAGGGCCAATCCTCTCCCGCATCCTGGATGCGTCGGGTCCAGTCCGCAGCGTTGCGGTCCTCGAGCGCGGCTTTTACCTCTGCGGTGAGGCGGTTGAGTTTCGCCTTCAGCGTGGGGCAACGCGTGCGCTGCCATTCGCGGCGCAGGCGCTTCTTCTTCACGATGAGGTCAGCGATGTGGCGGGGGAGGGGGGGCCGCTTGGGATGGCGGTGGATAGGCGTTTGGGTTGCCGCGTCCATCGCGGCTGCAATTGCCTCGGTGATCTGCAGAGTCATCAGTTCGACGTTCTCTGCAGAGTCGACCGGGAAATTGGGGGTGCTCCCGTGGAGCCGCGAGGCGAAGACGTCCCAGTCACAGACTGGGCGGGGAGGAAGAGGGGGGACGCTTGCGGGGACGGCACGTATAGTGGCTAAAACTGGGAGGTGGTCAGACCCGAGGGCCACATCGAGGACCTCCTGGTGAAGATCGCCTGGTAGCTGGTGGGAGATGGCAACGTCGAGAACGTCCGGGGAATGTAGAGGGTTCTCGGGGTAATGGGTGGGCGTGTATGTGCCCACCACAGAGTAACCGACTCGTGCTGAATCGGCGTGCAGTCGGTTTCCGTCCGCGTTCGAGGAGCGAGAGCCCCATCCGGGGTGCTTACAGTTTAGATCTCCGGCAATCACAGTCGGCTCCTCTGATAGGAGCCTATGGATGTCGGAGATATCTAAACGCGACCCCGGAGGTTTGTATGCCGCGAAAAGGCGTGTACGGTGGGACCCGAGGAGCAATTCTATGCCCAGGGCGAATAATGAAGAGACCGCAGGGGGGGGGAGGAGCTGATGCAGGAACCTTCTGCCGACTAAGACGGCGAGGCCTCGACACACACGCTCGCCCCCCAGAAAGTCCTGGCGGTAGACGTGGAATCCGGGGGCATTGAAGCGGTCCTGAGGGGACAGGAGGGTCTCGCTCAACAAGGCAACGTCCACCTCATACTCCCGAAGGAGATGGCGGATCAAGGTCACCTTGCCGCGGACCCCCCGGACGTTCCAATGGACGACCTTTAATGAAATTGGGGCGTGGGGATCCATAGGGATATTAATTGGGAAATGAGGGTGGCCCCCTCCGGGAGGGCCTTCAGTAGGGTTTGAAGGATTTCATCCCCGGCCATGATTTTGTTGAAAGTATCTAAGGCCAGGGAGAGCAAAGCTTGAAGGAGCTGGGCCGTGGTCCTGGGGGACTCACGCCTTTGAGAGAGTGGGGGGGCACGCGGGGGCCGGGTGGCGGTTTTAACTGCCGGGTTAGCAGGCTCAGTGCTGACCTCGGTCACTTCGGTAGTGATAGTGGCCGGTTTGGGAGCACGGGCTGCGCGAGATGGGCGAGGGGGGCGCGGGGTGCGCTGAGGTAAGGGGGAGGGGGCCGGTATGTCGGCGGCGGTTTGGGGCAGTGGGAGCGCTAAAGGCTCAAACTCTGAGTCCGTGGCAGCCGCAGAAGTGGCTCTGGACTTGGGGGCCTTCTTCTTCTTTCTTCTCGCCTTCCGAGCAACAGGGGCGGGGGTGGCGGAAGGAGCGAGGCGGGGGGTTGGTTCATTGGCCTCTGCCATGAGTGAGGTGGCGGTAGGCGGAGGGGGGGGGACCTCTTGGTCCGGAATGGGGGGGTCATTTGTTGACCTAGGGGGGGCGGTACGGGTTTCCCTAGAGGTGCGTGCAATGGGCCCCGCATTGCGATTTCGCTTCTCTTTGAGGAAGACGGGACAGTTTTTACTGTTCGCCGGATGGGCTCCCTTACAATTCGCACAGGTGGGCTCGTCGGAAATGGGGCGGGGGCAGTCGCTGGCGGCGTGCTCCTCGGCACACCTTACACAAACTAAGGGGCGGTGGCAGTTTTTACTAGAGTGCCTAAATAGTTGGCACCGGTGGCATTGGGCGGGACCGCTCTTACCTCTCCAGGCTTCGACCCTGATACCCGGCATATTCAGAAGCTCTGTTATCTGATAAATTCCGGGTACCAGATTCGGAGATCTTTTGAGCAGGGCAAAATAAACACACCCGGGGCGGTCCTTACGGGCGAGAATACGGGAGACGTGTTCAGTCTCGTACCCTAGATTATTTAATTCGGCGGCGAGCTCCTCCGTCGGTGTATTTGTAGGTAGGCCGTATATACCCACCTTTAATCCACGGTCCTGGGGGAGGGCGTAGGAAAACCAGCTGACCTGCTCCGTTCCGGTAAGTTCAGCTAGGTATTTTTGTACGCACCTGTATTCTCTTTCCCCTTGGGGGGAGAATTTGACGCCTAGGCCTAGAGGTTTTGCAGAGGGGGCGTGTCCTAGAAGTTCTCTAAGACGTCGGAAGTGCCCGGTCCAATTGTCCATCTTCTCCACGATAATTGGAGGGCACCGGGGGACTGGTTTCGGCGGCGGCGAAGTCGCGTTCGCTGCGGGGGTGACGGAGGTTACCGTGGTCACTTCCATCGGTGAGGGGGCCCTCGATGTAGAGGCCACGGGAGATCCGGTCGGGGCAGCGGTGGTCGCTGCGGCGTACGTGATCGGACGGTCAGCGCGTTTGGCAGGAGGCGAGACGTCGGAGGACACCTCCTGACGTTGCCGTTTAGTAACCTGCACTGGCGGGGCAGGGGGTGGGGGCATGGTGCTCGACGAGGGAGCCGGTACGGGGGCCCTCGGAGCGAGAACACTTACCCCTCTTTGATCCTCTTCCGGCGGGGAGGCCGGCGAGGGGGGGGCGAGCTGCGGGCTCGCAGTAGATGATCTAGGCGGTGGGCGTGGGGTGCTCACCTCCTCGGTGCGGCGCATGAGGCGCGGCGGAGAAGCCGAACCCTTGTCGGCTGAGCGATGCGGGGGCCCGGACTCGCGGCGGGTCGCCGTCGGAAGGCATTGGGGCGGGGGGGTGTCAGTACACCCCCGCGAGAATGCCGAGGACGGCCCGGGGCGAGCGGTATCCTTGCCGCTCAAGCTGGGCTCGGTGGCTGACAGATATGCGCGCTCAGATGTGCGCGAGCTAGACCTCGATGAGGCGGAGCTACGCGACGCACCAGAGCTGGCGCGAGAATGGCTGGGGTGGTCGCGGCTATGTGGCCGCGAACCACGGTCGGCCATGGTGACGGGGCACTATATTAGCGTCCACCGTGATTAGGGGACATGTTCACAATGACACAGCACTATAGAGACATGTACGTAGGCACAAACACAAAAGGTATTCACATGACACAGGTAACACTAAACACACAACACGTATTTAGCGTCTAAGTAGTCACTATAAGTGTACGTACTTGCACGGTGGAAAAAGAGAGGCTGTCTCCCCGTGACCCGACGTTGGAAACAAGTTTCCAACGGAAGGCCAAAGGCAGTGCAACCCCTCGGCAAGGCGGCAATCCGCTCGTTATTCTAACGAATGACGAGTGGATTGACGGTCGCGAATGGGGTATAACGGCACTGCACTAGGGGCGGGTCGGCACGAGCGTGGAGTGAGCGAGTCACTCGACACGTTCCGAGCGGGACGGCACTACCGCGGAGTGAGCGAGTCACTACGACGCGGATAACGCGAGACGGCACGAGAACGCGGAGCAACTGAGATAGCACTACCACACGCGAGAGACAGGACGATCCGGTGGACTGGTTCTCCTTCATAGGGAAGCCCTTTAAATAGGTAGGGATTTGGATGAGGCTCTTCAAAAGGTAAGTGGTAAGTAAAGCCGATAACTCCACGCCGCTGGTAGGTACCAGCGGCGTAGGTAGGTACCTAATAACTAAGCACAGGTAGGTACCTGTGCTTAGTTATTAGGTAGTGTATTAGGGTCTTTGCTATTCTTGCTCTATATTAATGATTTCCCGGCATTTATAAAACAAAAATGCACTATGTACATAGATGACATTACGATTGTTTACGTGGAAAAGAATAAAGCACTTTAATCTGATGAAATAAATAATAGTTTAAGAATAGTTTCTAGCTGGATACAATTAAACAATTTAAAAATGAGTGCTGATAAAACAAACGTGATACACTTTAAACCATTTAATAGTGCAAACATAAATATAAACATAAATTATCAAGGTTCTAATATCGCGCTTACTAACGAAATTACATATTTAGGTATTATATTGGACCAACACTTCTCTTGGAAACAACATACTGAGAGATTGTGCACAAAAATTGATAAATTGACGTACTGCGTACTTTGTCTCAAAATGTTAGTGAAAAGGCAGCTCTGATAGCCTACCATGGCTATGTATCATCCACCTTAAGATACGGTATTGTGTTATGGGGTAACACTTACCATAGCCAGAATGTTTTTATAAAACAAAAAGCCTGCTTGCGAGCAGTATGTGGTGCCCGCCAACTTGAGAGCAATAAGCCAATATTAAAAAAATATAAAATATTGTCACTTCCATGTCTATGTATCTATGAGATACTAAAGTTTGTAAAAAAACACAGAATTTTTCATTAAATTATAGTTTAGAAAAACTAAAAAAACACGCTTTTATAGAAAATCTAATTAAAAAATGAAATATAATAAATTTGGATTAAGAATAGTGTAAATGAAAAATAAATGTTTATTATTGTAAAAAAGCGTGGGGTGCAGTATCTTCACCTGTACGTTTGTTTGTATGTAACCGACTCCAGTGGACTGACTTCAAACGGTCCGATTTCGTTTAAAGTGATTTTTAAGATATTATCAAAGTGAAGATCCTTCTCATATATCTGCCAATAAAATGTTTATAACTATTGACACTATGCACCCCACGCTTTTTTACAATAATACCTAAACATTTATTTTTCATTTACACTATTCTTAATCTAAATTTATTAAATTTTATTTTTTATTTTTTAGTTAGATTTTCTATAAAAACGTGTTTTTTTAGTTTTTTCAAACTATAATTTATTTTTTGCATTTTAGTACGATTTGCCAAAGAGTAAGCCTGGAACTGCACGCATGAATATTTATTATAATAATTTATAATTTAAATTTTTAAAATTAAAATTTAAAATTTAAAGGTTTAAAAGGGGATATAAGTAACAAAATTGAAGAAGTCAGGCAAACAAATCAGAAATTAGTAAAAGAGAACAGGGAAAACTTAAATAGGGCAATCGAAGAGTGGGGGGCCAGGGCTCCGGCAGAACCGCAACCCGCGACATATGCGAGTGTGGTCGGTGGCGGTGGGGAAACCCAAACCGCACCACCGGAACCGAAGCGCATGACCCTCCACTCTTTAGTGGTAACGGACAAGGAGAATTCTATGTCGGGGACGGAAATAATAACAGGAATAGGTGAGATAATAGAGGCTAGAAATGAGGGGATAAAAGTAGATAGGATTCGAAAAGGGAAAGAGAGAAAGGTTATTTTAGGATTTAGGGACAAGAAAGAAAGAGATAGAATTAAAAGTAAAATAGGAAATAGAAAAAGTAACTTTGAGGTAGAGACAATAGAAAATAAGGACCCACAGGTAGTGTTGTACGGGGTGCTTAAGATAAACACCAATGAATATGTCCTCGATGCTATAAGGACCCAAAATAAGCACCTCATGCAGTCACTATCAGAAGAAAGTAAAAGTAGAATGTCAGTAAAGTATAGAAAAAAGGGAAAGGATGATAGTACTGAACACGTGGTGCTGACGGTGTCGCCGGGGTTGTGGCAATGCTTCACAAAAGCAGGCCACATTTATGTGGACATGCAACGCATTCGAGTCGCCGACCAGTCCCCCCTAATACAGTGCTCGCACTGCTTAGGGTACGGACATGGAAGGCGGCACTGTAACAGTAACACCGAAGTGAAGTGTAGCCACTGCTCCGGAGCGCACCACCAGTCCCAGTGTGAGGGGTTTAAAGCAGGAAGCACAGCATGCTGTATAAATTGTCAAGTAGAGAATCTAGATAGGACGGACCATAACGCGTTTAGCGCGGAGTGCCCGGTAAGGCGTCGGTGGGACGCAATAGCACGATCGACCGTTGCATACAGCGACGAAGAAGACATAGATTGCCCGTAACAGCACCAGTAAAATATGAATGTGTATGTTATGTATATGTGTGTATTATAAACAAGCAGTTGGCAATTTATTAAAGTGATTTTTAATAAACCCACACTCGCAAAAAAAAAAAACCTGCTTAGCATATATGGCTATAGCCAAGTAACGCGAGCCGCTTTTTGCTCTTCACAGAGCAAATGCGGTATCCATCGGGAAAACAACTTTGTTACACCTAATTGTTCATGCAAGATTATTTGTATTTGACTCATGCCAATGTCTAAAGTTGTCTGAATTTCGCGGTATGTCACATGTCGATCTTCCTCAATCAGCTTACGCACAGCATCAACGTTTTCTTGGGTGACTGCAGTTTTTGGACGACCTTGACGGGGATCATCACTGAGCTTGACACGTCCACGTTGAAATTCAGCAAACCAGCGATAAATTGTGGTTTTGGATGGGGCTTCATCACCAAATGCAGAAATCATCCGGTCAACACACTGTTTTTGTGTTAAACCACTTCGAAAGTCATAATAAATCATCGCTCTAGAATTTTCTCGAGTCAAATCCATTTTGTCAACGACTAAACAAGTTTGACAAGACCTTGTGACAAGACCGATAATCTTTTTTTAAATAAATAAACGGTATTCGATTTTTAAAACCAAGGAGTTTTAAATTAAAAAGATTTTAATATGACAGTAACAGTGGAAATATTCCATTCCCGTTACTTTTAGTGCAGCCCTTGTAACTATATTTAGTAAATTACCCGAAAATCTCATACTAATACTCATTTAAAAATTGAATATTTAATTTTTTAATTGACAAATGCTATTAGGTATAGCATAAATGAATTCATTAATGTCTAGAAAATTTTCTTTGATTTTTTGACTAAATGTTAATAAAGTATTTTTATATTAGTAATTAGGTAGGTAATATGTAGTGATAATAGACATTGACAGTTAATTTTACATACAGAATTTAATGTTACTTTTTAATTAAATTTTATTTTATTTAATGGTATTATGATTATTATTATTTTTATTAATTCAATCTAATGAAATTTTATTTAAGATAGGTTAGTAAAAATAAAGATCAATTAAGTGTAATGTAGCATATAGTCCTAGGAATTTAAATGTTAATGAGGTGCATAAT
Organism: Phengaris alcon alcon; assembly: GCA_037179445.1. NCBI lineage: Eukaryota > Metazoa > Arthropoda > Insecta > Lepidoptera > Lycaenidae > Phengaris > Phengaris alcon. The sequence goes on from JAYRCH010000347.1 coordinate 13,697, forward strand.
ATTATGATGGTTTGATGAAATCTGAAGATTCAATATTATTTATTATATTATATAAGTATTAAGATTTTTTGTACCTAAATGTAAGTAGTGTAATTGTGTAACTAAGTTTGATATATTAAATAATAATTATGAGACTGACAAAATAGATTATGATGGATTTAGGTACCTATGCGATGAAATTGTTTAGAATTGTATGTTATTAGTATATTTATTTCAGTTTGTATTTTTTTTTTATTGTTGTTAAAAGGACATTATTTTGAACGCTTCTTAAAGCAGAATGTTGTGACACTACCTATATTTAAATATAAGAACTGCCTTTGTAATCTACATTCTATGCCAATAAACGATTATTATTATTTATAAAGATCTATTTGACGTCCTAAACGGTCCAGGAACTACTGGAAGTAAGTCACGGCATTAATGACCGCTTCCCCACAGCCAAGTGTGAACGCATGCCATCTATCTCTGTGATACACATGACATGAGTGTATAATTTGTCTGAAGATTTATCCGACGATAATGATATGGATGTGAGGATTGTGAGGAGAGTCCCTTTTTGAAGGTAAGTATCTTAATATTATGTGCAACAACTAAATTGGGCAGAATTTATTTCTTTACTGGGAGCAATAAATTGCTGAGCAGTGTTTTGATTAGATTAATCTACAAAATATAGGTAAATCAGAAACTAATCTAAAAATTAATTTAGGTACAATATTGAAAATAATAAAATGCAAAAAAAAAATAGGTAAGTCATCGCTTTTAAATCGCCCGTTTCTGAAACTAAATCTATATTCTTACTGATAAAATATGGTATACATTTTAGCCCAGTCCAGTACAAAGCATCACAATTAACATCACGGGCACATCCACATGCAATATATCTCAGGATCTATCCCGCGTGCCTTGCGCAGCACAGCGGAACGTCGACATCCGCGCGGCGGCGGATGCGGCACGGCTCCCGTGGGACCGCCCGGCGCCCGCCCCTCGCCTGTTTGTACAACTTGCTGAAACCACGGAGATAGGATACAATTTACTGCTTGTACAATGTACAAGTTAATAACATAAGACATAATAGATTAATATAAGTAAGTATAGTAATTTTTAAATTAAAAATACTGACCGCCATTTCTAGAGTTGCGTAGTATAAGTACGTCTCGGAACCCTTACCGTCCGTCTTCGGGCTTACCGTCCAAATAGTGCTAGAAAGATGATACTTTTCATGGATATGTATGTGTATTTATCACGTTGACAAAGTGCTTAAATAAAATCATGTTTTTTTTTTGTTATCTCCCTGCAAGTAAAGTTGGGATGATTTTTTTTCTCGCGTCTACGTATCATTAGATAGGTCCATTAAAAACATTGGGAGGTTGCTAAGACGAAAAAAAAGAAAAACTATAACGGCTCATATAACTTTGTTAGTTCAGTAATCAGGAGTTATAGAGACTTAACGTGTAAAATGCGCTTACTTGGAAAACTTCCTACAAAAAAAGCGAAATAATAAGTAAAACAAGTTGGTATAATGGTACGAATCCCGAACGTGTGCGAGTCCGACTCGTACGTGGCCGGATTGTTTATTTCAATAGAACTTTATCTAAATGTTTACCGAAAATTTTTACCTTCAATACCAAACCAAATATTCAATCTCACAGTTGACACAAAACTAAAATGGCACTTTGCAAGCTAAAAATGTTAATTTCCATCTAAGCCTTTGAGGCTTTAAAATGTGCGATAAGATATACTTAGGTCGTATTCCACTGAGACTCAGTTCGCGCAGAAAGAATATCAGTCCTATCTCCCAGAAACCATAATATTATATTAAGACAAGAATGAGGAAATTGCCAAAAAAAAACTTAGGTAAAACGTAAATTTTACTCAAACACACAAACAATATCAACATTTTGATGCCTGTACTATCAGGGAATTTAGATCATAAGTAGGTTGACTGTGATAATTACTGAGAATAATATCTTGTTCGCGAGTTTTTTTTAATGGTTGTTATTTAATTAGGTTTGCTCGGAGTTCTGATAAATTAAAAAAATAAAAAGAATCACAAAAATATTCATCTGACCGGGATTCAAACCCAAACTGCCGATCGGACTGACGTAATAAAATCTAAATTATTGATATATTGTGGTAAGACGAAAGAAAAAACAAATTATTATATTATCGCTTTAAAATGCACAGTTTTCCATTAATAAAACCTAGCTACTTAGATCGATTTTTTTCCCCCAAAACTCCCTGCATACTAAATTTCATGGGAATATTTGTAGCCGTTTCCGAGAAAACCATTATATATATATACAAGATCGTCTCGTTTAAAGTATAAGATACAATTTATATTGTTGTGGACTACGACGTCTTGGTTCTTACAGATCCTTCTTACGCTTGAGTGGTCATAATAATAATACAGCAACAATTGTTATATTCTCCTTTATTGGTACATATGAGAGAGATGCTTAGCACAGATACGGTGTGCTTGTGAAATCTGTCAATATGACATTGATACTTCTACTTCTTACTACTGCTATATTATGCAACATATATTATGTATACAAATTGTACCACAATAAACAAATCAGTCACGTTCTGTGCTGCTGGAGGTTCCCTTTTCACAGACAGGACCCAGTTAACATGCTGTTACATATCTCATATTACGTTCCGTGCTACTGGTGCTACTAAATACTGGAGAGATTCGTTATTGCATAAATCATGTCGCAATGACATGGGTTGTTGAATAAACTTTAAATTAATTTAAAATTTAGTACTGGGATAATTAATTGTGAAAAATGACAAATATGTAACTATATATTATATAGGTAATAATATTAGGTCATTACATATGAAATTGGCGTTTTGTAAAGGTGGAACATAAAGTCGATTTTTTTTAAACATAATATATTTATTTCATCAAAGTATATACCATTGCTATCTATGCACTTTTGCCATCTTATAGATAGTTCATTGATTCCTTTACTAAAAAAAACATTCGGAGAGGAATCTATAAAATATTTGAAGGCGCTCTGGACTGCCCCATCGGAGTTGAATTTTTTCCCTTGCAAAAAGTTATCCAAATTTCGAAAAAAAATGTTAATCTGTTGGAGCAAGGTCCGGGGAGTACGGTGGATGTCTTAGACATTCCAATTGAAGCTCCTCTAATTTGGTAGCCGTCTGTTGTTTAGTGTGTGGTCTAGCGTTGTCCTAAAGCAGCAGTGGCCTAGAGCGAATGACCAACTTCGGTTATTTAGCAGCTAGCTTTTCCATCATGATTTGCAGTTGCAGGCAACAGACACCTGCCGTCATCGTCTGGCCAGATTTCAGAAAGCTGTAGTGAACGACACCGGCACTAGTCCACCAAACGCTCACAAGCAACTATTTTTTTAATTCAATTTTTGCTTGTGGCAAGCATTGGCTGGTTCGCCAGGGTTCAGCCAATGCGATGAGCATTTCCGATTACCGTACAGGATCCACTTTTCATCACAGGTAATGATTCGATTTAAAATCCCTTCATTATTGTGCCGGTTGAGTAATGTAACGCAGCAGTCAACACGCGTTTGTCGGTTTGCTGCACTCAGTTCATGAGGTACCCACCATTCAAGCTTTTTCACCTTCCCAATTTGCTTCAATTGGATTAAAACAGTTTCATCACTACGCAGCCTGCAGCTAACTCGGACGTGGTTTGCGATGGATCCGCTTCCACAATAGCCTTCAATTCTTCATTATCAACTTTGGTCTGCGGCCGTCCACGGGGCTTGTTCTGCAGGTCGAAATTTCCAGAACGAAAACGTTGGAACCAAAAACGCACTGTGTTTTCTTTTGTGACACCGCCGCCATACACATTATTAATCCTTCGATCCATTTCTGCAGGACTGGTGCCACGGTGGAACTCGTACTCGAAAATAATACGATATTTCAAGTTTTCCATTTTGTAAACAGAGTGACGCAAAGAAAAAACCAAAAGAACAATAAACCAAGTAAATAGCGGTATAAAGAAATTGTAATTCCTTACCAAAGAATATATATTTGAGATCAAAGTGGCCAGTACGACAAAACGCCAATTTCACATGTAATGACTTAATACAATAATAATTTATTAATCTCTAGACATATAAACAAAATTAAAAAAATAAGTACCTAGCCCCCGAATCGTCAAGCAGTGAGCCAGCTAATAATGATGAATTATAGCTAAGAACAGTCTCGATCATGTCAGCTTAAAAACAAGAGAATCTAGATTAAATCGGTTTATCCGTTTGGCAGCTACGATGCCACGGACAGACACACAGACTGACAGACACGTCAAACCTTATAACTTATAACCTCTTTTTGTATCGGGGATTAGTAATAATTACTATAAATTTTCAAATAAATGAGTATTTCGTTCAAATAATATTGTGCATTTCTAATGTTCATTCAAATAATCTGCACAACGATATATCAGTAAGTTGATGTACAACGTAACGTCTACGCAGGTTTAACACTGTGACGTCACATTCGGTCGTTTCCCTCTCTTTCGCACACTACATTAAAAAGTTAAATAATTACATTTTTATGTTCTATATTCTTTATTAACATTTAAGAACCCAATTATTTCAGCAATAAAGAAACTAGTTCGAAAGACTACTCGTCAACTTTGCCAATTGCCTGGTAGAAAAAACTTGTATTTTTTGTTCCATAATAATAAAAATAAAGTACCTAAATATTTTTTGAAATGCCGGTACATGAGCACTTGTAACTGATGTTGCGCGCGAGGCGGGCAGTTATCGTCATCGGCTCTTCATTTAAAATTAAACCACCAAGTTTTATTAAAACAACTTTATATTAATTAAGTCGACTAGTAAAGTACTTATACAAAACAACTCAGAGAATATAATATCTTACATATTGACATTGTTACAAACACATTATTTACAAATCAGTGTCTCATTCTTCAAACTTAAATGTTTTTATACAAAATTCGTTACATTCAGAAAAAGAGAATCAATTAGTCTTATTTTAAAAAGATTTTATTTACACTTTTTCACTTAATGTAACAGTACCCGGCGATAAATATTGCACATCGACCTTTGGAAAGAGACAATCGGCTAATTTCGGCTTCGTAGAGCGTTATCTGTGTCGTACTAAATACAAACAGTCCGGTATCTTTTAGGGAGCTGTTAAAACAATTATGATTTGCTTCGTTTGATATTTTTTTTATTATTATTTGTATAAAATATGTCTATAATATAATATATATAATATATAAAATATTTCTATAAGTGTTGGCTTTAGGTTGGGGTAAAATAAAATAAATAAATTGTAAAGGTTTCCCTCTTTTCCCTAAAGTTGCCATAGTACAACTTTAAATTATTTAAATTTGGGGGTGTTAACAACTGTAAATATATATTTTGAACTGGACGCGACCGCACTCTATCGCATTTGAACAACGACATTTGTGCGACAGAGATAACGCTCTACAAAGCCGAAATTAGCCGAATGTCTCTTTCCAAAGGTCGATGTGCAATATTTATCGCCGGGTACTGTACTTAATATTAGTACCCTTCAACTACACTGGCGGACACATAAATTGCATCATAGTGCAAGATAACTTTCAATGAAATATAATTAGTGAAAGTGCAAACTATTTTGATTTATTTTAATGATAATGCTAAGTGGTTCCTAATGTGATAAAAAAATCAATTCATGTGTGTATACGTCAACTTTTCTCACTAAGGAATCAAATTACTCCTTTTGCAGCTTTTTGGAATAAAACAGTGAATAGAACAAAAACGGCTTTATAATTTACTATGAAAATTTTACAATACTAAGAAAATAAAAAGGTTTTTTTCTTTTTAATAAGGTGTTTTACCTCCTCTTGCCCTAATAACTGATTCAAGCCGGTTTCGCATCGACCTGATCAGTGTTTTTAAAAGATCTTGCGGAGTATTGTACCATTCTTATGACAATGCAACTCTTGAGCTCCGCAACCGTTTTTGGGACCGGATTTCTTGTAAATACAGCTCTTTTTAGATTGTCCCACACGTGTTCTATTGGATTGAGGTCCGGGCTACGTGCTGGTCAATCCATGGAACGAATCTCAACCTGAGTACCGTATTGCTCAACAAGTCTCGCTGCGGGCGGACGAGCATTATCCTACATGAGAATGAAGTTTTCGCCAATAAATCCGCTATATAGTGATATTCTCATATAATATCTCCGTTATATAGCGATGTGATGTTAAACCACGGTTACTAAGGCCATGTGTGTTTGCGTCAATAAACACAAGTTCAGTTCGAGCATCCATCGATATGCCACCCCAAACCAAACAAGACCCGCCTCCAAATAGAACCCTCTCCTCAATGCAATTTTGAGCATATCGCTCTCCTCGTCTACAGTAGACTAGACTGCGACCACCAGCACCGTACAAACAAATCCAACACTCATCAGTGAATAATACGGAAGCCCATTGCTCTTCAGTCCAATTTAAGTGTTCACGAGCAAATCTTAGTCGAGCTTGCCTGTGAGCTGCAGACAATTTTGGTTCATTTGCGGGTCTGAAAGGTGTGATTTCACGCTCTTTTAGTCTTCTTCTTATGGTTCTTGCACTAACTGCTACGTCACTTACCTGGTGGAGCTCATTTTTAATGCTTATAGACGTTAAAAACCGATTTCGCAAGGAAGTTGTCACAATAAACCCGTCGTCACGAGACGTTGTCACCCGAGTTCTGCCAGTTCCACGTCTTCTTTTGAATGAACCTGTCTACATAAACCTTCTGTAAACTCGGGAAACCGTAGACTGGTTTACATTTAAATCTGCAGCAATTATTCGTTCGTCTAGGCCTTGCTGCACTAGAGCATCAATTTGCGCGACTTTTTCGGACGATACGTCCATATTCGTTATAGAAAAACGTGTTTCAAATGAAAAGAAGACTAGCAATTAAACAATTAGTAACTATAATTCAACATGTAACAAAACAAAAAAAATAACCATCAATCACAACATTAACGTAACAACGAGTTAATCTTTAGTAAATTGACAAGATTTCTTCTATAGAGTATTTTCTTTCTTTTGTGACAGTACCATATTTAAATTTGATTTTGTTTTTGTGTTTATAAACCACCCTTTATTTTCCAATACCAATAAATGTAAAAAGTTTGCATATTTCGTATTAAAATTTGATTGAATGTGCAAGAAGCACTATGATGCAGTTTATGTGTCCGCCAGTGTACTTTCTTCTTGTCCCTCGGTAACCGTCGTATAACTATGGCAGTGACAGACAATGGATGATAAACCAAGTTTCCTAAAAGTGGCTGTTCGGTATCTTAGCTTAGCTGAATTTGGTCGAATAATTCGGACATTTGGACGATGTACGGGCGCTCGCCGATGTAAAGATGACGCGTCCTACTTCGGCACTCGCCACTACTTCACAGCCGCAGAGCTTTTGGGCCGGCCGTCCCTAGTGAGCTTAAGATGTACCAGCTTGATGTGCGTGCTCCGGACGCCCGCCTGGCCGAACTCGGCCGGACACTTCGGGCATCTGTACGGCCGCTCGCCCGTGTGCGTCCGAATATGCATCCTCATTGTTGTGCTACGCTGAAAAATAAATATTAGAATTATTGACATTAATTTGGCAAACTGAAATAGATTCATATCAATTTTAATTAAAAAAAGCTACAGTACCCAGCCAAAAAGAATGCACATCGACCTTTGAAAAGTAAATATGGCTGGCATATACTTTGTAGAGAAGTCACATTGTTTGACAGACATAAAAAAAATACTTTTCTAAGATCGATGTACTTACATTCATTCTGGCTGGCTTTTTTATTCATACGGTACAACACCTATACTTATATTGTAAAGAGGAAAGATTTGTTTGTCTCTTTCTATGCATTGAATAGGCTCCGAAAGTACTGGACCGATTTTGATGAAATTTAGCACAGATGTACGGTTCCCACGAGATAACTTTTAGCGCGTTCGCGGCCAACATCTAGTATGATGTAAAGTACTCACGTCGAACACCTTGTCGCACATGGGACAGTGGTGGTTGAACGGCCGCTTGTAGCCCTCGTGCGCGCGCCGCTTGTGGTCGGTCAGGCTCCATAGGGACAGGTAGCTCTGTACAACAATATACTACATTACTGTTGTTCTGGAAAACGGGCAGAAGGATGACATGGTGGTAAGCAACACCTGCAACAACTGAGGAGTGACTTGCCGGCCTCTTAAACCCCCACTGGGCCTCCAGTACCCTCACTCGGAGAAAAACAACGCAAGCTCTATTATTTCACGCTCGATTTCTGTACGCCCGTGGTATCTCTTAGGTCGAGGCGGCCTATCAGTACAAGCTTGATCATATACTATCTAAATGACTTGTAACAAATCAAGCTCACTTGTTTCACGCCCGCCGCCGGGTTTCTAAAGATTTTACATGAGCTCTAGATAAACTAAGTTTATTTGATGGTACCCAGTACCCACTAGGCCACGGACGCTCGTCACACTAAAGTACGTATATCCATTACCTTCTCACACTTGTCACACTGGAACGGGCGCACGTTGAGGTGTTCTCTGTTCCTGTGCCGGTCCAGACTCCGTCGGTTGCCGAACCTCTTGTCGCAAATGTCGCACGCGAACCTGCAACCAATAATAATTGAAACTGTATCATTCATTCAATCAGTCCACTCCTTTAGGAGCTACGACGCCACGGACAGAGACAAAGTAATATATATATATATATATATATAATATAATATTATCAGACATAACTTTCTTAGCTGACCCAGTTGTGCGATCAAATCTTAGATGGAAGTGATAACACCTAATCATATCCCCCGATATTATTATATTCGTTATATGATTACCCTCTTTGTGCTTTAAGACGTTCCATGCAAAATTTAGATAGATAGATAGATTGATATGCGTAGGTATATCAAATTTTGCATTGAACGTCTTGTAACACAAAGAGGGTACCACAAAAAAAATTAGATAAGCTGTTAGACGGATATTTATAAACAGTTATGCGCTGGGTATTTAAACCAGTCAATAAAATAATATTATCACGTATTTAATATTTTTTTCTTTCTTTGACAATTTGTGGAGACGGAATGATGTCTGTGTAATTTTACTTAGATACAAATCGTAGTATACATTATAATTACTATGAATAAAAGAGCTCCGTGGCCGTGGTAGTGGGTAGACCGTTTGATTCGCTCTCGAGAGAGCGCAGGTTCGATTCCCAGGTTGTGGCGTGTACCAATGATACTTTTTCAGATCTCAAGTACATTATACGGACGCTCTAACGGTGAAGAACATCGTGAGGAAACTCGCACATGGTTGGCCCCAGTCGTATTGACCAGTCATTCCTCTGGACTAGGCTGACTGTGTTGTGAGAATCCCGTATGTGCTTGGGCAACCATGCGACATTAAAAAACCAACTGTCCCAGTCATTACAGTATTTCAAGAGTGGTTATTTCGCTCGAAGAATACTGTACAAATCATCCAATAACGGATGAAAAGGTCTAAGTTATGAACACCACTCACGATAATTCCTTATAGTTGACGTGCGGCGCAGCAATCTTGTAATGCTGCTTAAGCGCCGTTTCCGATTTGAAACTCCTGAAAATGAACAAGTTCAAAAATATAACTCGTATGTAGATATAAAGTTGAAGCTGCCTTGAAATCGGCTAAGAAATTGATCAGAAAACGGCTTATTTCCGATCCGATTTTTAATCTATCTCTAAATCTAAACGTAACCAAAAAGTTAAACTTAGACCGAATTATTGTGTCACACAATTGGATCAGACCCCCTATTCCCGTACTTAACGTAGACTTTCAATGAATTGTCTTGATATTGTAAACATTTTTTTTGACAATACTTAAACTAATAATAAAAATAAATTAAAATATCGGGCCGCTTATTTTTAGTTCCATTAAAGATACGAAAAATAAAATTTCGTTCTTGTTTCACAGCGAAACTGAACGTCAAAACTCATAAGGTTTTGACAATTTGAATACTCGTTTGTGTTACATGGCGACTCGAAAATCGATTGGGTTATAACTAACAACTTTCTTGATGCGACATCAATATCGATTGAATCTGCTTAAGGTTACCAACTAAGTACGATGCATCCAAAGTCGCTCTAGAATACACTACAGTTATGTGTGTATTTTTCTCGAGTTTGAAAAATTCCGCCCATCTCATGATGCCTAAAAGAATGAAGCTTCTGTAATTGATTTTGAGACACGTTATAATAAGTGTGCGTCTCACTTGTCGCACTCGACGCAGTAGTGGTCCCTGGTGGCGGAGTGCGCGCTCATGTGCAGGCGCAGCAGCGACGGCGCGGGGAACGTCTTGCCGCACTGCGCGCACTCGTGCTGCCGGCACGGGACCTGCCCGGCCGTCAGCTCGGACCGGTGCTTCCTGTGCCATACACAATAAGTTCCTTCTAGGCAGGGACTATACGATCCGAAATCCGGAGATGTGAGATGAGATCCGGCCGGAGAAAATTCAGAGCACTGAAAATGGAACTCTGCCCTAATACAATAGAAATGAAAATCGGAATGTCATGTGTCGATCTGTCGTATTATATGACATTGACATTTGACTCGACACTTGTGTGTTCGATTTTCATTCTCTATTATATTACTCCAGAGTTATATTTTCAGTGCTTTGGATATTCCCGGGCCTACCCGATTCCGGATCACATAGTCCCAGCCTAATGGGAAGACGTAAAGTAAAATATTAACATTCAATGTATTTATTTCTCGTAGATATAACGATTAAACTTTAAAGGAATAAACAGTTTCTCTACATATCAATTCTCTGACAAATTCCATGACATGAATATTGAGTATCAACAATTAAATATTGCCATTTACTTACTGTCACAAAATTGTATATACCTAGTCTTGCCATAAATACTGAAACAAAGAAAAAAAATTTCTATTGCAAATAAAATTTATTACTTTTACAGTGTGACAGTTTAATACATAAATATAAAACAATTTAAAATATAAAAAGCTTATTCGAAGTGGTCTCCATTGGCTGCAATACAGTCCTTTAAACGTTGAAGCCAGTTATCAATAGAAGCACGCACTCTTTCCATGGGAAAATTCTTCACTGCCAATCGTACGGATTGTTTTAGGGACTCCAAATTATCATGGCGTTTAGAGCAAGCCGTACTCTCTAAAACTAACCATAAATCATAATCCAGCGCATTAAGATCGGGACTAGACGACGGCCAGTCTTCAGTTCTGATGAAGTCCGAAACTTTCGTTTCCAACCAATACTGCGTAGACCGAGCTTTATGACCCGGCGCCGAGTCTTGCTGGAAGGACCATTCTTGGTTATTGAACATGGTGTTGTTACGGGGCTTCACTACCTTCTCAAGAATGGTATCTTGATACACTTGTGCCGATGTTTTGATACCTTTTTCACAAAAGTATGGCTCAGTCACTCCTTCAAAGCTAATACCTCACCAAACCATCACTGAAATCGGATAGTACCCACGGTGCACTCTGTCGACTAATTAGGAAGCTTCCATAGAGCTTTGAGCATAAATACGGTCATTTTGTTTGTTAAAATGTTGCTCAATTGTAAAAAAAATCCCATCCGTAAACAAAAATTTTCTGTGACCTCCCTTTGCAGTAGATTTAGATTTTTCCCTCACTTCAGTAGTTGTTTCGATTTTACCATCTATTCTTTTTTTAAATTATCAGTTAAGAAATGACCAGTACGTCTCTTATAGGCTGCAAGTCAAGTCCTAAGTCATCTTTTAAAATACGCGACATGGTTCTAGGTGTTATCTTCATCTCCCGAGATAAAATATTTTGCGTTCGGACAGGATTTCTTCGAATTCTTTCCCTTACTGCTTTGACCGCCTTTTTCGTACGAGCACTACCTGCACGGCTAGATCTTTTTCTGTCACAAACAGAGGAGGTAATTGTACCTATTAATAGCGCGGTACACAAACATGTTACTAATACCAAGCGTATGAGAGTTTTAAAAATTGCATTTGGCTCCATACCTACTTTGTGTAATGCAATCACAGCGATTCGGTTCTCTTTATCACCCCACTCCATTTTAATATCGCAAAATATTGTACAATGTATTGGCGCCAAATTGAGAAAACACAATGAACAATCATATAAAAATAAACGACTCCAAATTCAAATGTAATATTTTGTTTATTTTTAATTGTAACAGTATTTATGGCCAGACTAAGTTTAAAAAGCAAAAAAGATATAAATCATTCCTTTTTGAAAAAAAAACGATTAATATCATTTTTTGTGTGCTTTGATGTGTTTAGAATAGAATCCTAGGAGTTTAACTTTCGAGCTGTATTTTTTTAATTAGGTATAAATAATATCTTGTTATCGTGAAAGTGGATGTAATATCTTATATGAGAATAAATTATTTGTACTTTCCTCGTCTCCGTCTTACCTAATGAGATGTGCTTTTAAGGTTTCTTTACACTTGTAAATCTTCTTGCACAGGTCACATTGCGCTGGAGAGTTGTTGCGGTGAGCGTAGTCTATGTGTTTAGTTAAAGATCCTTGTTGTCTGGAATGTACAACATTTATTTAAATCGCTCAAAATGTAAGCAATAAATTATATTTACTTTTACGTTTATGGCTAATATTGATCCAGTCTTACCAACTCTCAAAAATATTACTACCCAAACTTAAGTCGAAATCCCCAAAAAACGCAACAACTACTTGAAAATCCACCTAAATTTTTGTTAAGAATACCAAATGTTCTGTAATATTGTTCTGTCCTTTATACATTAAAATATATTTCCAAAAGTTTATTTTCTAATTTTTCTTAAAAGTTCAATATCTTAATTTAATGATAAAACAAGAAAATAAGAAAAATCCTTCCCGGTTGATCGGACAAAAGATTATGCTGTTCACACGCGAAAGAAGTGAAACCTTCAATCCAAGCTTTTTATTTACTCGTAAAAAATATATCGTTTTTCTGATACAAATTTCCTAATTCCTACTTGTGACAATTTCTGTTTTTACTGACAATTATTGTGTTCTTAACACAAGTTCTTCGGATACTTAGCACGAGACCAGATTGACATTTTTTATTGACATTGGCAGATTTGAAACATCCATAGATAAAAAAAATTGTCTAAGACGTGAAACTCACTTGAAAGTCTTCCGGCAGTGCGGACAAGTGAACTGATCTCTAGGTACGGCAGCATGGTTGGCGACGTAGTGGTCTCTGATGGTCCTGTAGGTGCTCCGCGTGAGGTCACACACTGTACACTTGTACCTTCTGAAACAGACACCATAAAAATATATAAGACTAGCTGCCCCGTGCCCATTTCGTTGGCCGTAAAACATTTTACTTGTGATGAAATTATGAGTGAGTAAGTGAAATTATGAGTGAGTAAGTCATAGCACTCAGTACTAATCGAAATTAGTTATTATTTCCGTATTTCCTGAGTTACAATAATAAATAATTAAGTTACATATTCAAGGAGAGTGATTAGTTTTCTATTCTCCTTCCAAAATTATTCACGAGAGCTTAAATTTTGACGAGATTATCCCATAAAATTTACGTTGATACATAGCCGCGGCGAACCGAGCGGCGCGCCGCATGCCGTCAAAGCCGGCGCGGCGTACGGCAGTGCCAGGGTGTCGGATACATAGTGTGATTTTTCAGAAAATGTTAATCATGTTAGTTTTCTGTAAATTATAAAAAAAATTAATTTGAGCATACTGTCATTACTTACGTGTCTAAATTCTATTATTGGGTAGGCCCCAATAATAGAATTTAGACACGTAAGTAATGACAGTATGCTCAAATAAAATTTTTTTGTTGGGTAAATTACATCATTCGGATAAAAATACATCCCATATACTTACACGGTATGGTATGTTTTATGATGCATTAATTTGTGAGCGGATTCGAAGCGTTGTTTGCAGATGTCACACTTGTATTCGCCATTCACCTAAAAATTAATATTTCTAAGTCGTAATTGTTATTCATAACATTATTATTACAGAATGTAAAACTAAAAATAGACAGGCTTGCTACTGATTTGTAATATCAGTCAGTAAAATTACATTTTAATATGCACTTCACTTCTCTTTCCTTTCCTTTGCTAGTTAGTAGAGAAAGAAAGGTGTCTTGGCTGAATGTTTGTGTGTGCCTGTGTGTGTGTGTGGGTGTCTGGGCTGTGTGTGTGTGGGTGTCTTGGCTGTGTGTGTCTGTGTGTATGGGTGTGTGTGCGTTTTACATAGGTCCCAAATGGATAAACAGATTTTGATAGTATTTTTCTTTTCTTTGAAAGATGACGTGATCGGGATTACTTTTATTCATCATCATCAGCTCGCTTACTGCTAGGCAATGACGGGGATTTCTTAATTTTTTAAATTTTGTTTATTCTGTATATTAAAAATCTGTTATAAATACTAAATTCATAGTGTAATATTTACTTTATCATGTTTAACCATATGTTTTTCGTAGCCATCCCGATATAGAAACCATTTAATGCAGTCTGTGCATTTGTATGTTGCAGATTTGAACTGTGCGTCATTTGCCAAAGTTCTCCGCTCCTCCATACATTGCTCCTTAGTCAATTTTAATCTAATGTATTCTATTGAATCTGTAAAATAATGAAAATGGTAAGTATGTAGCATATTTATTATTAATTATACGAAGCCGATACTTCTTTCTAGCAAAAGGAAATCTCGTAGGAACCATACATTTTACCCCAGTAAAAAGTATACCATGTCCTTCTCCATGGTATACTCTGCCAAATTTCATCCGTCGTCAAAAGTCTTACAGTTTCAGTGCCTATTCAATAAAAGCTAATCAAATCTTTCTTCTTTAAAATATTAGTACATAATATATATATTATAATTGAATTTTAAAGTAAACCAAGTAAGTTACGAGATGTCTGTGTCAGATGTAAAACATTGAATTGTGTACAAATTACAAAATATTATTTTGATCATTAAAGTAGCAATGCTGGACAAGAGACATGTTACATCTTTCGGAAGTATTTCTTGTGAAGTCGATGGAAAGTAAAGAAAAAGAAAATTACACAGCAACAGTTTTGTCCTCAAACACTACCACATGAGATTAATGTTAATACATACTTTTATAACATTTAATGAAGTTGCAGTCGTCTTTTAATTTAACATTTTTCTTTTTGACATTATTTTTTTTCTTGAGATGTTTTGAATTCTTTGTATTCCTTTTCGTTAACTGTATCAATGGCACATCGAGATCCTCTTCCTTGATGTGTGTGTCTAAATCTGTTGATTAAGAGCCTGTTTCACATTCTTCTATTAAGTTAATTATTCTTATATATTGATTAAAGAACATACCCGTATTACGTGACCTGTTTGGGGGGACTGTGGTCCAAATCTCGTAATTAATTTTTTTGGAGTCTCACTCTTACGAGTGAGAGTTGATATTTTATGCAATTTTTGCAATACATAAAAAAAAAAATAATAATATATATATATATATATATATATATATATATATATATATATATATATATATATATATATATATAGCTTTTTCCCGCAGCTCCGCCCGCGTAAATATATTATCGGGTATCCCCCGGGGATACTGTACTTTTTTGGGATACAAAGTAGCCTATGGTTTAATCCAGAGCCTAAACTACTACCATATCAAATTTTATTGAAATCCGTTAAGTAATTTTTGCATCAAAGAGTATAATAATACATCCATCCATCCTCACAAACTTTCACATTTATAATAGTAGTAGGATGTACAACCCCTAGTGCGAGTATTTGTACCCAAGTAAGTCTTAACAAAATGCATATTATTTTCTAGTCATAAACAAGGAAAACATATTAAAATCAGATTAATAGAAAACTTACCGCTGTTTTGTGCAAAATCTTCATTTAAATAGTCTAATACCTCATTCTTTACCTCAAGTTTTACAGGATCTTTTACATTGCCTGTGGCTGTGCAGTAGATCAGAAATGAGTTGTCTTCCACAAAATCATCAGGATCTATTTCTAGAACATTGTGCCATTGAGACAATGTGATGACAGGCTGTGTCAGTGATTTTGTCGCTTGTATTACTGATTCTGTAATCTAATAATATTTTTTTTTATGATTACCTGTGAACTTTTATTTTATATACTTAATATGGAAAATATTTTTTTATAATATTTGCACTTGGTACTTAATATGGAAATAAGTATATTTTTTTTATAATATTTGCATCTCTATTCTCTCCACACCTTGTAGTTTTTTTTCAGTATGTATAAACCTGCTTGTATTGGAAGTTGTAAGTTTACATTGACACTCAATTACAAAGCACAACCTTAATGCCTTTTGACAATCGTAATTTTTCATACATCTTGTCATTTTCATTGAAAAACAAAGATTGCTGCAGGCCATTAGCAATGTGGTTTTTATACAGTAAAACTATATTGTTGTATTCTTCATACATCGTCTGTCACTTCCATCAAAAAGGGAATATTGCCTAGAGACAATATGATAGGCAGAGATAACAAGGTGGTTGGTACTGTACTTATTGGAGTACATAATATTGTTTTATACAAATTATAAAAAAACTTACATCTTGGTGAATTTGTAAGTTCTTTTGATTGTTGTAGACATTCTGAATAAAAGTCTCCGTGTTGTATATTATTTTTGAGCAAAGGTAGCAAACATTCAAGCTCTCCGTCTAAAAAAGGCTTAAGATTATGTACAACCAAAGTGAAGATAATAGAATAATTATTATATTTAAAAAAATGGATCAATTGCATAATATGCTGAAAAAATTGCTGAAATCTCTTCGTAGCAATACCTGAAATAAAGTTTTCAATGTCGCATTCCTTAACTCATAGCATTTTAAAGACGCATTTTTATCTAGTGTTAAACAATTTATGCACAAATTATTGATTTTCGTAGTATTGAAATCCATAATTAATTAATATCTTTATTGAAGTCGGTAAAGAATGATTGTAAAGTAAGCAAATTTAGTAAGTGCGTACTTCGTACTACTATCATAGATTTTCTTAGAGCATTTGGTTGGATGCTCTAAGTAGATTTTAGGTGACATGTTTTCTAGAAGTGAAAAATTGATTTATTAGTCTCTTATAAATTCAATAATTACAATTTTAGCTAGTAATAATCATCTTATTTTTATTTAATCTACTTCTTCTTTTTTAATTAACAGTTGACAACTGACAGTAACAGTCTTTTTTTTATACTTATTGTAGTACAGCTTTTTTTAACATGACACTGGCAATTGTTTAAAAAAGCGGCAAATAGAATTTTCATTACAGTTTTCATCAACGTTTTTTCTCTGACATCAAGTGCATAGTCTAGTCAAAGCCCAAATAAATCGCCAATGCAGAAAATCAGTCAAATCAGTCGATTCAGCAAACCGAAGGAACAAAAAGTTTTCTGATTTCCTGGGTCATGGATGTGTAATAATTAAGTATTTATTATAATAAAAATCTTAAATATATGTATGCATAGTATAAAAGTATTAAATATACTTCCCGTTATCTGGTACCTGTAACTCTTGAAGTTCTTCAGATACTTACCACGGGGCCAGACTGACGTGTGTGAAGTGTCCAAAAAAAATTATATATTTTAACACCTGCATTATACACCACCTACATTGCGTCAGCCTATTTCATTCATTTTCTGTTCGAACTGTATCAGGCATCCTGGACCTGTTTATATACTAGTCCATGAAGCGTCATAGAGTCGAATAGATCTGTTCGACTTGCATAAGTTTATATGCAATTTACTTTCTTGAAATGATTACCATTTGAGTTGATTTTAATGTACTAACATATTTTTAATTAAATTGTCAACATAATATCTCTTGAGCTGTATTCAAATCGGATAATTAGAAACATGTAAAAAAAAAAAAGAAACAGATCATTTCGACCTTATGTCCGCGTAGAACGGATGAATTATCCATAAAATTTTAGTGATGTGCAAATAAAATTACGATATGATAATATAATTTTTATTTAAACTTAACTGATTGCTTACTCCTTCTATTAGATTAATTATCAAATATTTCACTTTTCAATTACTTTATCATCCCCAGTAGACATCAAACGCATCCTCCTTGACCGCTTGGCGAAAATAATATTATGTAACCACAATGAATATGAAATAGTGTACTGAAATAGTACCTATTACGAGCATATTATAATATTATAAACTTGGCAATTCAATTATTATTGATAAAATCGCATTGGTAGTCGTATATATCGTATTGCAACTGCACTTAAAACTCTACACTAGACAAACTGTCCTGAAATCTAGTGCGGCTATCAGGTCTTCGGGCTTAAGATCGAAAAGACCGGTTATCCGCACTAGATAACAAATCGAGTCTATTAGACCTATCGCAATGAACGTGTTAAAAGTGCTTTACGATTTCCTTTTTTTTTTCTCTTCTGTTTTGGCAACTTTTGACACAAAGTGACTCTTAAGTAAATGTTACGATTTACATAAGAGTATTACTTAGGAGTCTTCTTACATAACTACCGTATTTTACTTCCTCTTTAACATGACTTCCACTGATATCTCCACTTACTCCACAGTAATAATTTGGTTATACTCTGAAAAAAAAAGTCGGTTTACTGACGATAGTTGAACGTGACAACAACAACAACAACAACAACAACAACAATAACAATTATAATAATAATGAGGTAAAGTACTTGGTAACGGTAGGTAGGTAACGGGTAACAGGTAACAGCATGACGTCATGTTTTTTCGTGCGTGCAGCCGGCTTCATCGATTTATAAGACGTTATCACGTCAAAAATGGGCTTAAAATTATTAAAAGAAGAAGTAGAGTTTGCCGGGGAGTTTAATGGGTGACGTTGTGGAATTCGTATTTCCTCATAAATTGGTGTTATTTCAGTTCTTATTGTGTAATATTGGTAGAATATTAACCAATAAATATTCGTTTAAACTTAAAAAACTTTCGTTCATTAAAAAAAACGTGCTATTTTGTGTTCCTCCAAAACTCCCTAGGAACATTCAATAAAGCTTCTACCACTTTACTGAATCGATTGACTTGACTCATTGACTGCACTGACTATTTATTTGGACTTTGACTAAACTTTAGACTAGACGATTTAGGAATACGGTGTTGAAAATTGAAACAAAAATTCCAACACCCGCATTTTTAACTTGACACTGGCAAATAATTTTAAGCCGATGCCATATATATAAAAAAAAAGTATTGATTTTGAAAAAACAAACTGAGACAAGTTGAAAAATATTTTCCACGGAAAAATGAAATTAGAAATAAATACAAACAAAAGCGCAGTAATACTTTTTACCAAAAGCTTCAGAGGAAATGTATCTCCTAAAATAAAATATAATAATGAAATCATTCCTGCAAAGTTATCCGTTAAATATTTGGGAGTAATATTGGATACACAGTTAAGTTGGAAGCTTCATATTGAGCGCATTAGTAAAAAGCTGAATTAAATTTAAATATATTAAAATGCCTAACAGGCGTGAAATGGGGATCCGATCCTAAAATATTAAAAAATCTATATTCAAGCATAGTTCGTTCCCACTTTGATTATTGTTGTCAAATATTTAATGAAGCAGACATGAAATTACTTAAAAAAATAGACATAATCCAAAATAAAGCTCTTCGAGTTATATCCGGTGCCATGATGTCTTCTCCTATTAATTCTTTAGAAGTTGAAGTGGGAATACCACCACTACACGTCAGAAGGTCTTATTTGATTGACAAATACTGTCTGAAATTAGCCAGCAGAGATAATGTTGTTGTTAGCAGGCTTTTAGAAAATTTTCAATATCCGAAGGATAATTTATTTACATTATCTGCACGTACTTCTTTGAGCCATTCTGTAGCTTCCCTGAATTCAGAATTTCAAGATATAATATATTGGTCAAATTTATTACCATGTTTTAGTAATACCTATTGGAGTATTTTTAGTAAAATAGACATAAATATAACTAGATATGAAAATAAATATGAATTTTTTCAATTTTTGGAAACTAAATCGGAATTTGTCAAAATTTACACAGATGGTTCAAAATGTAATGATAAGACTAGTTTCGCTTATTACGACACCGGATCAAAAATTGGAAAAGTATACGAATGTCATAATAACTTTTCAATATTTTCTGCAGAATGTCTCGCTATACTGTATGCATTAAAACACATCGTAAAGTCAAAAGATTTAATTAGGAAGCAGTACATAATAATTTCAGATGCCATGAGTGTATTAAGAGCTTTGAAAGAAAATGTAATGACAGCATCTACAAACTACTTAATTTATGAAATAAAATTCTTTGTCTACTATCTTTCTAATTTAAAATGTAAAATAGAATTTTTTTGGGTTCCTAGTCACTCAGGAATATTTGGTAATGAGCTAGTTGATAAAATGGCGAGATTTTCGCATACTGTAAATAAAACTAATTACAAAGTTCCATTTTCCGATTTACATGTATACTTAAAACAAAATATGTTAAATCGTTGGTTTTACAATTTAGATAATACTAGAAAAACTAAAGGAAAATGGCTAGCTGAAATACAAACACATCCATCTACAAAGGCATGGTTTGAGAAATATAAATTGTATACCCATCGACATTTTATAACAACAATGTGTAGGCTAAGGATTGGGCATGGAAGGTTTCCAACCCATCTTTATAGATTAAAATTAACTGAAACCTCGATATGTAAATTTTGTAACCTTGAAGATTGTGATTTGGATCATATAATATTTAAATGTTCTAAATTTGCTATTGAAAGATTACTTTTTATCTGTGAATGTCAAGATATTTTAAAAACCTCAGATTTACCGCAAAATACTAAAGATTTATTAAAACATACTCAACTTTATTCTCTAATATATGAATTTTTAATGTGCACAAATATTGAAATTTAATTTGTTAATTTAATTGATGATTAATGTTTTTATAATTGTTTTCTTTAATTATTATTTTTTCTTTTGAAGAATATGAAATGTTATTTTGTTTTGTTTATGATTTGTTACATTTTGTTACATTGTAGTTAGCAATCTTGTGTTAAAAGTTAGATAAGTATATTATAACTGCCTCGTGGCTCATAGTTTGTAACTAATGCCTTAAATAAATAATAAAAAAAAAAAAAAAAAAAAAAAACAAACTGATATTTTGTAAACACAGTTGTATGTACAATAATATCAAATTTTTTAATTTATTTTCACTGTGTTTTATGATTTTCTCTGAATATGAAGGAATTAATATGTCGATTGTGTTTAATCCATTCCCCCAAAGATGCAATACATTTGCTGTCGGTAGGGTGTGATATTATTAATAAGTTATCTTTTTGTTTATCACTTAATGTAAGTTTCAGCCTGTTTTAGATGTTTTGCTATGAAGATTTGCAAATACTAAACAATAATTTTTAATTGTCAATGTAAGCGTGAAATCGATTAATTGCATGTAAATTAATATTAATCTGGGTTAAAACTTAAAATTACAATAACATGAAAAGCAAAGTAATCGAAAATCATTTCACGTTATGTGGTCATGGTTAAACAATAACTATACTAATATTTTATAGAGTAAAGAGTAAAAAATTGTTTATTGTACTCTCTAATTCTTTCACTCAAAACAGCGGAATGGATTTTAAATTAATTTGGCACACAGATTCACCATTCCGATTTTAATGTAATCTAAATGTAAACAAAATAAATGTAATTCGAACAAATTATTGTGTTTCTTTATTGCACTGTAATTTAGTTACATTTAAAATGGAAGCAATATAGCCACCCATGTTGTGCATTGTTTACATTTCAATTACATTGAATTGGAACATAGTAAAGTTTGTAGTCTGAATTTAAGATAAATCTATCTTGCTTAAAGAATTCTAGTACGATAGATTTCTTTTTTGTGCGAATAAAGTCCTGGGAAACATCTGTAAAATAATTCATTAGTTTTTTTATGTTACAGATAGACATTACTCCTGATTTACCAAGTATAATTTGTGAGTTATGTTTAAAAATGGTTGAAGATATATTTATTTTTAGAGAGAAAATAATAAAAAATGAGTATTTATTACAGAACAAATTGAATGATCCCATAAGTGAAATTAAAAATGTATCTTTAGATAACACAGAGATCAAAACCATAACTTATGAACAGACCAACAGTAAAGTTAAATGTGATAAAGAAAATAGCGTAGATTTTTCCAGAGATGAAGTAAGAAAAGACGAATCAGAAGACTCCAAATGTAACTTAAAAAATGAGGATGATATTTCTGATTATTTAAACTCTGAAGAGACTTTTTCTGAAAAAGTGGTTGAAGTTTTACATCAAAATAACTCAAATTATTTAGAAAACAATATGTGTCTGACTTGTTTTAGTAAATTTCCTAGCAGGTTAGAACTTTTACATCATTACCAAAATGAGGAAAGACTTATTAATACCAGTGACACAGAAAATACAAAACAATTAAAGTATAGGGTTCTAAATTTAAATGGAAATGTTTTTTACAAATGTGAACAGTGCAGCAAAGAATATAGAAGTCAAAAGTTTATTAAAAGACATTTTCTAACTCATAAAGATAGACCATTTTTATGTAAATTGTGTGGTAAGTATTATTTTGTTTTGTCACTTCACAGAAAACTGTAATTGAAATAAATTGCTTGAAATAATGCTTGTTTTTTGCTTTGAATAGTCAGTAAAAGTACCAGAGTCCCAATGTAGGTGTTTAAAAGATTGTCATCACTTGTAACTCTTCTACTGGTTGTATTATAATTCTAAAACAGGTGTTGATGGGTGTGGTAATCACCCGCTTGTTTTACAGTCTTTATCCATAAAATATGGTGAAACTTTACATCAATGTCACATATTTTTTAGGCAGGACTTATAGAACAGCAATAGAAATTTTAAACCATGCTAAGGTTCATGGAAGCGAAGTATTTGTGTGTTCCTTCAAGTGTGGCTACAGTTCAGTTCACAAGCATGTTGTCAAGGACCATGAGAGGCGTCATAGAAACGAATTTAAGGTAAGGATAGCAATTCATATGTAAACTCTACCGAGGTTACCAGTACTTTCACATAACAGGATATCTGTATATCATAAAAGGGATAAAAAGAACCTATTTTTTTTTTGATGAAAAGAAAACCTATGTGTTAAATTAGGCCCTACCATACCGAATTTTATTACAAGCGGTTAAGACAGTAATACATAATCCAAACAAACACACTCACAAACTTTCACATCATACTATAATAATATTATAAATGCAAAAGTTTGTCATGTTTGATCCATTATAAACAGCTTTTAGATGGAATTTGGCACACCAATAATTTGTACTAATTATAAAGGAGTAATAAATTCGTAGGCTATTTTTATCCCGAAAAAATGTAGTCCCTCAAAGCTTCACATCTACTTTATAAAATTTGTGTGATTAATTAACAAACATCCATAAGGTTTTTTTTTCACGTTTGAACACTGTTACTTTCTGTTTCTGTTCTAATCGGTGTTACACAATAAGCCATTTTTATGGAGGGGTGTTCCACTTCTTTAAAGTAGACTTCTATAATTTAATATTAAAACTGTTGCTGCCTTGCTATAACTGGTTCCCAATTAATGAAGATAATATTATAATTATTTTCAGTACACATGTGAGACATGCGGTAAACAGTTTCAAGTGAAGACATGGTATATGCAACACCAAAACATACATACAGGCGCCAAACCGTATGTATGTAACTTCTGTGGCATGACATTTCATTTGGATAGGTAAATATTTAATTTATAATTTAAAATTCTTAGAGATAATGCCGAGTATGGGCGTTATTTATTAATAATTATGGCCATTATAAAATAGAGACGTTTCCTAAAAAACTTTTTTGTCGGCGGATTTCGGTGGGTGGGTTCAAATATTATTTTTCGACTTTTCTCCGTCAATGTTATACCGAAACCAATAATACAAAATAGGGATACAAACGCGCGTTTATGTGATGTTGATGATGATTCGTAATTTGCGACCTACATCACTTAAAGAGAATATAATTGTCTCATAACTGCAACAATCAGGGGGGTGAAACTCTCATACATGTACAACTTTACAGAGAACAGCGACATCTCAACACGATTATCTGGTACTACATCGCACTATCGAAGACACCAGGCGTATACAGGGTATCCCGTAAATCGACGTCAAACCGTAAACCCGTGATAGGCCAAGTTACAATAGTTATCAGAAAAATTAAAAAAAAAATCCAAGTAATGTGTCTCAAAAAATACAAACTTAAAAAAAATCGAAAAATCGACTTCTTGTGGTGGTTTTTTAGTTCCCGGCACTACAAATTTCTACTTTTTTTGTATTTTTTTTTTGTATGTAATCCTGAATAATGCTTTAGTAAACTGGTGCCTAAGATTTAAATCAAACGACTCCGACTTGAAGGAAATGAGGCTTTTTGCCCAAAACAATGATTCGAATTTAATAGTTTGCTCGACTTTAACTGACTGTACTGGAAAAAAAAATGTACTACGCTCGTTTGGCAGGTAATTTTAAAAGTTGGCGCAGTTAATAAGGATTCCAAAATGGTATGACACTTGCTAGATTATTTCTTAAATGGTGATTAATATCGCGTATTTCCTCCACGTGCTCTTATTAAAGTTTCTACCCGTCTAGGCATACTGAGAATGATGTTATCGATGGTCTCCTGGGATAGTCTCCGCCATTCCTCAACTACGGCGATTCGCAGTTCATCCACGTTGGCAGGAGCTGGAATTCTGGACTTAACTTTTCTTTTCAGCAAGTCCCAAACGTGCTCTATTGGGTTCATATCCGGTGATCTCGCCGGTCACTCAATAACAGTGATATTCATATCATTAAAATTAGCTTGAGTTACCCGAGCGGTATGCGGCCGAGCATTATCCTGCATAAAAACAAAATCGTCACCGATATATGGGGCAAACGGTACGTCATTTTCTTCTAAAACTTCTCTGATATAGCGGTCTGCAGTCAGACTCCCTCTGTCAATCACTACCAAGTCTGTGCGAGCTCCCAAACAAATGCCCGCCCAAACCATTATAGATCCACCACCGTATGCAACTGTAGTTTCAAAATTTGTCTGAATGTATCGTTCTCCTTTGCGTCGGTATATTCTTTGCCTGCCGTCGATTTGATTTAAGAGAATTCTGCACTCATCACTAAACAATACCTTACTCCATTGGTCCGCGTTCCAAAGTCGATGTTCCTGAGCAAAAGTTAACCTGTATCTACGATGATTTACCTCGAGCCTTGGAGCCTTGGCGGGCACAAATGAACCCAAACCAGCTTCTTCGAACCTTCTTCGTACCGTACGCTCACTTACGGTTACACCCCGCACTGCTTCTAACTCATGTCGGGCTTGGACGGCCGTCAAACGGGGGTTCCTACGTACACGAAGCCGAATGAAACGATCATCCCTACTCGAAGTGCGTCTTTTTCTGCCCTGTCCTGCTCTTCTCACATAAGTACCGGTCTCCCTGAACCGTTGGATACTGCGATGGATCGTTGAAACTGGTCGAAGAAGATCTCTGGATATCACTCTGTAGGTTTGACCATTTCTTCGCATTTCGAGTGCCCTGGCAATCTCCGTTGGGGCTAAGTCAGGCATAATTCAGTCCTCAACTCCAAAAAGATACGCGATTAAAAAAAAACGAACAAAAAACAGTATTTCAATGAAATTTTAAATCAAACTCAGAAGGAAGAAATACTCGAAGTTCGCTCCAGATAAGGTGTATTTGAATAAAATTAAAACAATTGCATAAAATGTGATGTTCTGTTGTTTTCTTAATTTGAAAATATTTCTTTTTAAATTAAATGACGTATAAACCAGCCAGCAACCTTATATGATACTGATATCAAACCTTTATTTTATGTTTCGCTAAATATGCCGGTGTGTGTATTACAACAAACATAAGTTT
The DNA here is from genome assembly GCA_037179445.1 of Phengaris alcon alcon. Lineage (NCBI taxonomy): Eukaryota > Metazoa > Arthropoda > Insecta > Lepidoptera > Lycaenidae > Phengaris > Phengaris alcon. The sequence continues at coordinate 39,601 of JAYRCH010000347.1, forward strand.
TAAAATTGTATACATAAGTCATAATGGAGAATAGGAGCTAAGCTATTATATTATTAAAATGTGTCGCAGCAAAGTGTTTTTTTTAAGAGAAGTTTGCACTCAAGAGACTAGGTACTGCGACGTTCGCTTGCCGTAAACATTATTTACAACTATCGTACACAACCGATTCTGCGAAATTGCTGGTGTATGTACGGCGTGATCTAATTTGCTCCTTAAAGACTCATTGAAAAAGTTGTCTTTAAGGAACAAATATTGCACCAGATTGTGTACTGGCACAATTTGACAGTAGTTAAATAGCCCAATGTCATCGTTACTAAATTGCTGCTTAGTATTAAGCGAGACGATTGTTTTCAGTATTTTTAATTGCAATTTATAAATATGATCTAAGTAGGTCTTCTATGTCCGTCCGTAACTGGTGAGGCCATATTGAATATATGATTCTGCCAGTGCAAAATAAAGCATTATCTTAATTTGAAAAGGGGATTTTGTTTTTGAGAAGTGTTATGTTTGCGAGGAATTGCCTTAGTTTGATACAAACATGGTCAATGGTCAAAACATGGCTCAAATTAAACTTTGTATCTATTATGAGACCAATATATGTTTGTTCCTGAACTATGTCAATAGGGGGGGCAGTTACATACAACATTAGCAGAATGTAGATAACTGTGATTATGGAATATGAAATTTTCAATATTATAACATTGTTTCATATGGAGCATTTAATCAAAAGTATTTTGTTTTGCTACCATTTATGATTAGGCCAGCATCGTGCTGCTTGTGCGTCAAAGTATCAAAAGCGCGTTTAAAATTAATAAAAAGGACAAAAGCAAAGAATTACTCTTACAGGATTGGAAACCAAATTGATATATATATATATATATATATATTATTTATAACATCGTGATTTTTATAAAATTTATGTATTTGTTCACATACGTGTTTCTCTGCAATTTTGTCTATCGTAGATAGCAAGGTAATATTGCATCGACCATATCCTACAATTCTATGGGAATATGGTCATTCTGAATTATTGGTAGATGTCTTTCGTTAATAACATAATTTCTGTCTTTATTTCGGTTCAATAAAAATTATCTTGCAGTACTACTTCCATCTACCGGGTGTAACACTAAAATAAATGGTACAACGCCATCTACATACGATATCCCGAAACTTAGCAAGACTTAATTCCAATTTTAGAGTTTCGCATCTATACTAGTATATAATATCTGTATAATCTATGGCACCAATAGTGATTCGGCATCGATAGGGTTGCAGTCGCAAATTACGAATTACATCACATAAAGCTGCTGCCAAACTCGCGTTTGTATCACTAGTCGCTACGAAAAGTCTTTATTTGTAAAGGACCTAAGATTTCAGAAATAATAGGGACGTTTACTAGTGTTAAATGAAATTTTAAACTTTTTGAATAGAGATATCTATATAAATTGCAAAAAAGGGTGGTTGCCCACCCTTTTAAAAGTATTGTCCAACTCTTTTTTTGGAATAACGATTTGTTAAGTCACAAACCATTATATATTTTTCAAAAATATATATGCTCTTTTTCTCTTTCACACTTGTAAAAGCTCATTTTATTGAACAATTATAAAAGCATATTTATTGACAACCCAATATTCATAAGCTTGGACAATTTATACCATCTAATAAAAGTAAAACGTATCATTTATTTTGCAGATACCTAACACAGCACAGGAACACCGTACATCCGAAAGAAGTGACACATAAGCGATACCTTTGTATACATTGCTCTATACCGTGTAGCTCAAAACATGGTCTTGCATTACATTTGAAGGTATATTAAAGTGTATTTAAAAGCTAAAGATACTTTGGACATATCACATGTAGTGTACCCATAAGGAGGTTAATCGATATTGATGTGAAACAAAAACGAGTATATGAAATATCAAAACGTTATCGATGTTTGATCTATTTATTAGTGTCAATCACTATTATTTTTAACGTTCCGTTTCGCCCTAAAAAGCAAAAATGAATATTTATTTACCGTAATTTTAGTGGTACTAAAAATAATGTAACTGATATTCCTATTTATTTTTATTGTTAAATTAATGATTGTATACAATAATAATTGCTATGTAACATTTTTCTTTATGATGATGTTTTTTTACTCCCGCAAAGTACGTGGCGTAAAACGGAAAACTTAAATTATAATTACTAAAGCTATTGGATTTAAATCCACTATAGTTTCAATTTCCCTACCAATTTTTACAAATTCCCTACATAATTTGACAAAGGACGATCAGAAAAGGTAGTTAAAGTTATAGTTATTGCGTTGTATTATGATATGCGTATAGTTCTCATATTCCAGGCTACGCATACTTCTTTTTTTTTTAACAAATTTTAAAAGCAAGGTACAATACAAACTCGGTGTCACAAAAACCTAGAAGGTTTGTCCGTACACCGGTGCATCTATCATCAAATGCTCAATTTAGATTTTCTTGCAAGTAAAAAAAGTAATCGAAATAAATATAATTTTCTACTTGTCTAAATAAATGTCTATTCGAAAATTACCAATTAAACTATTAATATTATTTCTATTATTATTAACGGAAATTAAATAAAAAATATGTTAAGTTAAAAATATCAAATGCATGGAATGGAACTACTGCCAATAGAGATTGACACGGCTGATTCGATATCAAATCGATGAATACGAACGACCATCTTGTAGTCGTAATTCCTATGTAAAAATCGGTGATTCCGATTGTATTTCCTTTGCCAACTGATGCGATACTTCGAAACAATCGATTAAGTTTCGTTATGTACCTTCACTAGGATTGTCAATAAATATCCGTCAGGCATATCATACCATGGAGAATAGAGGTAAGGAGTACCATCTCTCTAAGGCAGAAAAGCTAAAAAGTGTCCGACAAAAGTAATTAAATAATAGTTCCAAAACTGGCCATAATGGCGCTAGTGTGTGTGCTATGAACTTTTTATGAATTATAATTTTGATTTTTTGATGACTATGACTAGTTTTTAGTAGTTAATTCAGTAAATCATGAATATTATAATTACTCGTATAGTCGAAAATATTTTTATATATAAAACCGAAGAAGATCCCAATATTTAATTATCCGTTTAAATTTTGCCGCTGTACACCCTTGCGTCTGTAGCGCTCCCTATTTAACGCTATTTTACGGACACTTTTCATGTATGGAAATGGTACTCCTTACCTCTATTCTCCATGATATCATACAACGCGTTGACTATAGTGTGATAGATATAGGTACATTTTTAGGGGTAGCACTACAAGGAACCCTTATAGTTTCGCTGTGTCCGTCCGTCCATCCGTCTATCCAACCTTGCTAATGTTGATAAATATGAATATAAATAAATGTAATGTTGTGTAGGTATAGATGACGTATGTACTTGACTTCTGGCAGCATAAAATTAAACGAATGTATATAAATTTTAGGGATGGCTCCCCATACTCAAATGTGAACTGGGGACGAATTTTTTCTCATTCTACCCCATCATGTGGGGTATCTACGAATAGGCCTTTTTAAATAAAGCCAAGGTTTCAAACACGAGTTAATTACTTGTAATGTATATAAACCATTTTCGAGTAATCGACCTCCAAAGTGGTATAGAAGTTGGTGGCATTTCTAAACTAAAGTAACTAGCAAACGGCTAAACACTCGAGGAAAATTATTTTGAGCTGAATCGGATACTAACTTTTGAAATTATTTGAGAAAAAAAAAACCTGTTGTGCCCGTTGATATTTACGGAACCCTTCTTAGACATGTCCTGACAGGCTCTTGGTTAGAATTTTGATATAAGCAATATAAGTACAGAGTGCATTAACATATATTATATATATATATATATATATATATATATATATATATATATATATATATATCTCGCATGTACCAATGTATTCGTGACTGACCATATCCTACTGTGTGTATTTACTTCCTTTACTTAAAACTCTTTTGATATTTTCACAGGAACACGATATAGACAGTTCTTTGGTGGAGTCCCTATGCGACGAATGTGGGAAGGTGCTAAAGAACGCGCGGCAGCTGAAGTGCCATAAACGTATACACATGGATCCCAAGCCGTATGTGTGTAGGTGAGTGACAAATTTTACCATGGGAGAGCCACGCTCCGACGCTCGAGGTCCCACGGCCTCACGGAAGAACGGCGGGAAATAACGCTTGCGTAAGGCTGAGTGAGTGTAACAGTGCGGCCCAAGCGGTTGGGGCTCAATAGGCAATGCAATTGTGACTCCTCGAGTGTTGCAGACTATACGCCGGCTCGTTTGCCTTATTTATAAAAAAAATCTTTTTTCAGGACATGCGACAAGTCATTCACGAAGAAATGTAATTTGGTTGTACACGAATTGAGTCACACAGATACAAGGTTTCCCTGTGACAAGTGTACTAAGAGATTCACGCAACGCAGCAGTCTAAATAGACATTTACTGAGGTAATTATATCTATTCGATGTTGTACGAAATTAATTTCGGAAAGGACAATGGCAAGAAATGTCCCCACCATTCAATATATTTTCAACAGGTGTCATTTGAAAGATCTAAAATTAGAATTGAAATGTTTTACGATGGCGTAGGTTTTACATACAGGGAGATTTTTTCAAATAGGCATTATCTGAAACTATAAGGATTCAAGTGGTAATGCTGAAAGGAGTTGCGAACCCGATTTTGACCTTTCAATGTCCGGGTGGCGGTTTTCATATTATCATCATCATCATTGTCTACTCGTTTGCCGATCTTATTTAAAAAAATGATAATTCCTCTTGAACGCGATATAGAAACTGAAAGGTAACAAATTTTTTTTGCCAATAGATGCCGCGAATTCATTCAAAAGTGTGGAAAATGTTCCAGAACATTCTACAACAAGAAAGACTTTATGAAACACAATAAAATTTGCAACTGACTGTGGTTTATTTTATCAGTACTTTCCTTTCGCTTCTATGTATAAGTTTCTCTATAATTCCTCAGAAAGTACAGGACAACTACATTCTTAATGACTTTCAGGAAACTTCGTTTTATATACGTCTGTCGCTGCCATAGAAAGAAAATGATTGCCGAGGGAGATTGAGAAAGTAGTTGTACTTTTATAGCTCTTATACTCTGTTCAATTTAATCGTTTTGTAAATAATCTTGGCATTATTTTACATGATAATGTTTTTGTGGGATACATATTTTTTCAATTATACTAATTGATTACTATTCTCAGGCCCACTAGCGCAGATTTGGGTTTAAGTTAACCCTGGGTTAAATATCATGTCATCTCTCTCGTTCCTCGTATTTATGAAAGAGAAGGCATGATATATTAACCCACGGTTACCAAACCCAAGAGAGAGTGCTCTTGACTCTTGTGTACTACGCACACACTTGGGCACTATAAAATAACTCGTGCGTATCTGGCCTGGTTTCAATGAAACCGGCCACCGTCACCGAAATCGGTGTGGGGAGCTATTATTATTATTAACTACGTATCTAGGCGTTATTTACATGGACTATATTATTTATTATCCGTATAAAATCAATGGGAATACAAATATAACTGATTGATATTAAAAATCAATAATAATCCAGGAACAAGTAGTCCATATTGAGGCAAATAAATAGTGCTAATATTGGAATTATTTGATCTTAGTTGCTGATTAAATATTTTCGCTATGTGATAGGTAGGTAGGTATATGTGGATACTATGTATTTAAATTGTTTAGATAATGAATTAAAATCTCTATAATTTAACGAATTGTGCGTTTGTCAACAGTCAGAACAAAAAAGCTTGGATTCATTCATTTATCATAAGGTTCGTGACTATAGTGAATAGATGGTATTAAAACAAAAATTGATTAAGCGCAATCAGTGAGTATTCGATTCTCGTTCCAAAAATATTATTAACGCGTAACCTTAAATACCCTATAATTAGACCAGATTATCCTATAAAGTAAATTCTATTCATAACCAATAAATGATGTGCAAAATGCATTCTGACATTATTTGCATAATATTGTAATTTTTAGCCTAATTACGGGTTTTTTTAGATTTAGATTTTAATTCTTTTAAAAATACTTAATGCATCCTGATTCCTGTATTAACCTCATTAAGTTATAACCTCATATTTGGAAGTCATTCAAAATAGGCATTAGGATTACCGCGATTGTTTATCGCGTTGAAATTTTTTGAAAGTCGGTCACTCGAGAATACAAATATAACTGATTGATATTAAAAATCAATGCAAATTTGTTGGTCAACTGATAATGTGATAAGGGCATACACACCAGCGAGCTTCGATTCATGAGAACTTATAATGAGTCAGTTGATTTTTTTTGCGTGAATCACTGATGGGGGTGAATTTTGGTGATAAGTAAGCTTTGTTAATCTGTTTGTTACACAATTACGTAGGCAGCAGATAGCATTCATTAAAATATCGGTGGAAAGTCAGCTTCCTCTGATAGATATGACATCCCGTCCGCAACCAAAGATCGGTTAGCGACAAATATTTTGTTTGATGCCTACTTTTACGTAACTAAAAGGCGATGAAACTGGTAGAAATGGAGGAAATTTTTAGAATCTTATACTTTAAACGAGACAACCTTGTATATATATAATCGTAATTTCGGCAACGGCTGCAAGTTTTTACATGAAATTTAGTATGCAGGTAGTTTTGGGGGAGAAAATCGGTCTAGCTAGGTTCTATACCTGGGAAACTGCGCATATATTATGTTTTTCTTTCGTCGTGCAACAATAATATTATATTAATAATTTCGACTCTAAAATGTCAGTCCGAATTACAGTTTCGTTAATTTTTGCGTTGTTCGGAAATTCGGAATGTGGTGGGTTCGAACCGCGGTAAAATATTTTTGTGATTCTTTTTATTTTTTTTAAATCTACTTGAGCTACGAGCAAAGCTCGGTTACCCAGGTACTAAGTTTTAAAGAGAAAAAAGGTTTTATCTTACAAAATACATACGTACATTTTACATAGTAGACTTTACTTTTATATAATTTTTAAGCACCTGTTCGGTCTGTAAAACATATAAGTGAATTTAGAAGGTACGCAAAATTCCTATAATGTATTATAAAGAAAAATATCTATTGAATGACTTTTCTCTATTTTATGTGAAGTGATTACAAAATATACGTATTATAATTTTTGATGACAGGTCCCCATATACGCCAAACCTCGTATATTAATGTTACCAGTTATGTAGTATATTTGGATAGCCAGCGAGTCCTTAATAATAATGCGTGTTCCTTCTACACTTCTCTACTCTATGATCAATTTAACAATGTATATTTAGTTATTTTTAAAGAGTTCTTCAGTTACATTGAGTGCGTTAGAGCTTTACAACGATTTTTATATACTTCTTGTAATGTTAATTTAAGTGTTAAATATGTTTCTTAAGTGTTTGTTGTTGTTGCTATACTTAGGATTATTAGAAGGATTTAGAGGTAACTAAAAATTAATAGTTATTAAAGTAAAATAAATACGGCAAATATATATTATTGACGGCCTCTGTGGCTCAGTGGTTAGCGCGTTGGCGCTTAATCCGCAGGTCGCAGGTTAGAATCCCGCCGAAGGGACAAAAAGTTTTTCTATGTTCCTAGGTCTTGAATGTGTATTATATATACGTATAATGTAATAAAAATCTCAAATATGTGTATAGTATAAAAGTATTAAATATATTTCCGTTGTTTGGTACCTGTGATACAAGTTCCTCGGATACTTACCTAGTACCTACAGGACCAGATTGACGTGGTGTGGAAGCGTCCATAGATATTATTATAGTCCATAGATATTAAATAAGAGAAAATAAATCGTAAGGAGCGTCCGTGGTCTAGACTCTAGGCAGCTCAAGCTGTCTTCCATCTAGGACCTGGACCTGGAGGGTAGCTTAAGTCGAAATTTTTAACTACGGATATTTTGAGAATATGATCTACTGCTCATATAAAGACGTTTAGGCAAAAAAATATTGTCATACTCAAGTAAAATTATTTTAAAACAAAAAATTAAAACCGACTTCCAAAGTAAGAATACACAAAAAAGTATGAAATAAAACATATTTTCTAAATAATGCCCTTTTAAATTCGGCTAAAATTTTTCCTATCTCTAGAGAGATAGGTCGGTACCAGCAAATTTAAAAAACAATAAATCTTTTATATGAAATTCTCGTGTCACAGTGTTTGTAACAAGAGTACTCCGAATCAGCTTGATCGATTTTTATAAATATATAATATAATCGCTAGTCGAGGAGACCGTGCTATTTTGTTTACATTCGTTACGTTAATTAACCGCTGTATTATGGCCGCTATATGACGGCAACGCAATCTTAGGAAAACAGATCTTAAGTGATAAGGGTGGCCCAGCACAAAAATCTTTATTTTTAAACTATTTTTTCTTGTATCAACCCCTATTTTTCAGTTTAATAGCGACATTAGTTCTGTAATAATCTTCAACCCTCAGTGGTCTCTCTTTTAAGTGTGAGTACTCTTTCACACATCACTTGCATGTTGTAGGTGTAGACTGTAGGTAGTAGTGGAGTAAGATCCCAGGCCTGCCAGACTACCCTTATATTCTTACTGATAAAAGGGTATTAAGGGCAGTCTGGCCTGGGATCTCAGTCCATATGTGCAGATTGCAGGTGTAGGCAGTATGCTGAGGTTGCTGGTGTAGGTGGTAGGTGTAAGCGAGGCTAATAGGTGTAGGCAGTAGGTGTAGAAACTTGACGTGTATGACGTATGTACCTTGGTAGTTCATTATTTATTCCAGTTCATAGTTTAGATAGAACAACGTCTCAACGTCAGCTAGTTAACTAATACAGTCTTTTTGAAAGCACTTAGTGTCTGACAGCTTATTTTTAATTTTTGTTTTATACCTACCTACTTGTTTTGTGCCTACTTATGGAAAGTGAATTTTATCAAAAGAAATTAAGAAAAATAGTTGCGCTTGTTCCTTTTAGGACAGATTCGCCTAATCGGTACCTAAGACAGATTCGCCTTAGGACAGATTCGACAGTTTCACCTTAGGACAGATTTGTCTTAAAACATATACCTACGCTTTAAGGCAGAAGTAGGTATAGGCAACTTTAAACTACTATATATTATAGCTTTTTACTTGGAAATAAATTGAAACATATTTTATTTCCAAGTGATAACCAAAGAATGAAGTTTCCGAAAAACATCAAGAAGGCAGGTGTTCCTACTGTACGAATAAATAATACTTTTTAAGTTAGCAGTGACTCATCAGTGCAAATGTGAAAATTGACCAATAACGCTCATGCCGTGTTCACAATTCATATTTTCCATTTGAAGTCAGCCATTTTTGACATTTCCACTGATGGCTCACTGCAAACTTAACGCGCATGGACCACAGTGCCGGTAGTGTGAAATGACCTTATTAATACAATAAAATACAGTTTTTATTTCAATGTTGAATGTGTTTCACAGTAAACAAAGTTTATCGGTCGGAAGTGGAGGTTTGCCCTCGTGTGGGATTTCCGCCAACGGCCAGCGTAGGTGGAACCTTATGTGACCTCACACTTGAAAGAAGATGTAGCTACTTGATTATATTGTAAAAACAAAACAATAAATACGGGACCTTGATACCATAGTAGAGAATTAGATCTGGATATGTTTTACTGAATTATGCTGAAAACTTTGAACTTGTTGCGTATAAAAAAACGGAAATATAAACTTTTCTAACCGACCTCCAGCCAGCGGGATATTTACCAAAGTTACGTCTGATGAACTATAAATTTGTATTCACTTTTAGATATGTAATTGTTCTGTTCACCAAAACAAAAACATTTCACCACAACAAAAACAACTTTTAACGTCCTTACTTCAGCCACAATTAAGCTGCAAAGAAACCTCCAGTCTGCGGACTTTTTCTCTCAAGGACATTTTTTTTTTGTAACTTTTACACTAAATTAATAAAATTTAAACTATTCACTCCTATTATTTTACTTACAGTGATTGTGACAAAATATCATGTTAGTACCTACATGATATTTTTTACACAATTTCGACAGTAGGTCTAAAATCAATTGAAATTCAATAATAGATGTTTCATAATACGATTCACCTAATGTAGCCATTTGAGACCTGCTGGTGTGTGGACCTTTATGCTAACGTCATTACTCATAGACATTATTAACTAAATCCGAGGTAAAATAAGACTAAACGGAGTAAAGTTAGGCGTATAGATCTAACTGCATCAGAAGGTATATAAAACAGCTACAGAACACTGACAATGCAAGAAACAAAACATTGTCAGTGTTAAACACGACAATCGGGATTCCCAGTTCACCTATGCAGGATAATAATATTCAGCTTAAATCCACAGCGTCAAACTACCCTGTGCGGTCTAGACCGTCAGCGATATGTTCTATACCCAGCCTGGCCAACGGCAAGGTGAAGCTGCGACAGCGCGGCAGGCTAGCGAGGTTTCAGTGCAACGCGCAGTACACGCTCGTCGGCAGCCGCTACGCCAGCTGCGTCAACAGCCGCTGGGACGAACCGCTGCCGGTTTGTATACGTAAGTGTATTTCCGGGAATATTCATAAAAAATCCATTCTTACATATACCGCGGACAACTATAAGAAAAGCGCGTTCGCGTTTCTACGCGCGTGGCATTCGTGGCGAGGATAGAACTAGATAAGTCTCTTTCTGAATTACGCTTATCTCGTTCTGGTTTACGCGCGTACTTTGAGCGTCAACTGGACGCAGCAATACGTATCTCGCCTCTAATCGAGGTTCTGGCTAGGTAAACGCGTTTTACGCGCGTATTTTGCCTACGAAGGTATGTAGGTTCTGGACGCAATATACGGGCTAGAACCTGGACCAACAAGTATTCATACGCTCGTACCGTTTTGCGACAAGGTCTTAGATCTTGTCCAGAAAGTGCAAATTCGCCTCGATAACACAGCGTAGGGACTACGCTCGAGTCGTGATACTAGATTGCCATAGATGCTACGCTCGTATTTGTCGCGAATTCGTCGCGATTTAGGCGCGTGATTCGCCCTTCTCAATAATGTTGATATTGCCCTTGCCCTTCTCAATAAATGACTTAGCGTTGCAGCCACATATCATAGCTGAAGTATGATAGAAGGCCGTATCCAAGATACCTACACCTACACTTTTCAACCTCCTTGGTCACACTGATGTCACACGCTTGACAACAATGAACCAATGTAGCTATAATATATAGGTAGCATGTCGCTTAAAAACTTTTTTTTGTTCATTCGATGTAAGACGACATGTTAATAAACAATCTAGAACCTTTTTTCGTATATCTTAAAAAATAACGAAGATGTAAACAATTTACATTTATAATATGAAAGAGAGCGATATATCGGCCTGGGACGTCACGAGTTGCACCCGCCATACATTTGTTATTACAAAATGTATGGCGGTAGCATACTTGTGACGTAATAAACCGTTTTGCGAGAAAGAGATGGGCAATATTTTTTATTTGCTTATAATTTTTAATCGCGTCAATCTAAATACCTGTTTCTTTTAGATTTGTGTATCTTTAATCAACAATTTTAAAATTTAAATTCATAAAAATTTGATATTCCATACTAGGCAACATCCCTATTAAGTTAGCTATAGGTGTTGTACCTCAATTTTCCGTGAAATCTCGTAGCTACCTTTAAAGTACATTATTTTGAAGTAGTGTATGTATCTTTTTACGTGCGTATATAGGAACTTAGAGTTTTTTATTTGATCGCAGGTCCCGGGTGCCAGGTCATGCCCATAGACAACGGCCTACACATAGAACACTCCAACGACGCGTGGATAGTGTACTTCTGCCTGCCCGGCTACTCGCTGGTCGGCTCGCAGGTGGTATACTGCGACGGCAACAGGTGGAACGCTACGGCGCCTACGTGTGTCGGTAAGTGCGACAAACGAGCGCATGGGTGCCTAATGGGTAGCGATCACCTCCCATGGACACCTTCGACAGTAGCAGTGAGCGCGAGAGACTCGAGAAGCATAGTAAGCACCATAATAAGGTAGGCTACTGTAGTATGAGTACATGTAGTATGTACCTATAGTAAAAATATTTAGTTTCAGGTACGACGTGACCAACTTCAGATTATACCCTTTACATCAAAAAAAGAAATTTGAAAATCGGTCCACAGATGGCGGAATTATCGTTAAACATATTAAAAAAAAATACAGCCGAACGTATAACCGCCTCCTTTTTTGGAAGTCGGTTAAAAAGAATATTTGATTTGCTTTACTTTCGATGCTTGTGGTGAAATTTAAGTTTATTTTTCAGTCAAAAACCAGTTAACGCAACTGAACTGCGATTTTGAGTCGGACGACCTGTGCGGCTGGATGCAGGACGAGCTGCACAACTTCGACTGGGAGAGGAAGTCCAGGAAGACCCCCAGTAGCTTCCTCTTTACGGGACCGTCTTGGGACCATACCTTGGGCAGCGGCAATGATGGTATGATTTTGTTCATCATGGACAATATGCATACTCTATTAGACAATATGCATAAGATCTCATTCACCAAGCAACATTTAAACGATTTTTACCCGACTGCGCCAGAGGGAGGGATAAGTTTTTCGAGTGTATATATGTATGTATATTTTATTATGTCTAAAACAAAGTATGTATATTTTTTGGCACGTTCTAAACGGCTTGTTGCATTTGTGCTTGAGATGTATCATTAGATTCGTCTTATGGCTGCTCATCATGTTGGCCAATAATTGTGGTGGATAATGTCGCCATGGTACTGGAAAAGAGTTTATGATGGCGTGGCGAGTGACTCTCGCCACGCCAATTGATAAAAATGTTGTTACAGCCTCCGTGGTCCAGTGGTTTAGAACTTGGCTCTCGACTTGTTTGTCGAAGTTGTGGGTTCGATTCCCGCGTTGAAACAACAAAAAAATTTGTTTCCAAGTTGTGTCTGACAAGAAAGATTATCCATGCGAATTACAATTTACAAATGAACACGGTCCTGAGCCTGATCTTTCGTCAGTCGTGTCGGTCATCCGTCCCACTGGGTTTCGAGAGTATAAAGGACGAGAGGGTACTCTTGCCTCTTGTGTACTGTGCACACACTTGGGCACTATAAAAAATAACTGACCAGGTTTCAATGAAACCGGCCACCGTCACCGAAATCGTTGTGGGGACCTATTAGAACTTAGATAATAATTAGTCCTACAACTTCATATTATTACATTATTGTTAATTGTTTATCAAGTAAGATAAGGATGATCATAATATCTGAAATGTCTGTAAAATTTCCTTGTTACACTAATAGCCAGTTTCTGGTGCCAAGACTTCGCACCGAACGACCGGGCATTTTTTAAATGTATTATGTTACGTCCTTACATATGAAATTGGCGTTTTGTCGTACTGGCCACTTTGATCTCAAATATATCTTCTTTGGTTAGGAATTTATACCGTTATTTACTCATGCATTTGTGTTTCGGAAACCGTAATTCATTTGATTTTTCCTCTTTTAATTTTTCTTTGCGTCACTTTGTTTACAAAATGGAATACTTGAAATATCGTATTATTTTCGAGTACGAGTTCCACCGTGGCACGAGTGCTGCAAAAATGGCTCGAAGGATAAATGATGTGTATGGCGGCGGTGTCGCAAAAGAAAACAAAGTGCGTTTTTGGTTCCAACGTTTTCGTTCTGGATATTTCGACCTGCAGAACAAGCCCCGTGGACAGCCGGAGACCAAAGTTGATAATGAAGAATTGAAGCCTATTGTGGAAGTGGATCCATCGCAAACCACATCCAAATTAGCTGCAGGCTGCGGTGTTATTGATAAAACTGTTTTAATCCACTTGAAGTAAATTGGGAACGTGAAAAAGCTTGAAAGGTGGGTACCTCATGAATTGAGTGCAGTAAACCGACAAACGCGCATCGACTACTGCGTTACATTACTTAACCGGCACATTGAAGGGATTTTAAATCGAATCATTACCTGTGATGAAAAGTGAACCCTGTACGATAATCGCTCATCGCAATGGCTGAACCCTGGCGAACCAACCAAAGCCTGCCCCAAGCGAAAATTGACTCAAAAAAAGTTACTTGTGAGCGTTTGGTGGACTAGTGCCGGTGTCGTTCACTACAGCTTTCTTAAATCTGGCCAGACGATTACGATAGATGTCTATTGCCAGCAACTGCAAATCATGATGGAAAAGCTAGCTGCTAAACAACCGAGGTTGGCCATTCGCTCTAGGCCACTGCTGCTTCAGGACAACGCTAGACCACATACTGCACAAAGACGGCTACAAAATTAGAGGAGCTTAAATTGGAATGTCTAAGACATCCACCGTACTCCCCGGACCTTGCTCCAACAGATTACAATTCGTTAAAAAAGCGTCTTCAAAGATTTTATTGATTCCTGTAAGAATGGTTTTTTTAGTAAAGGACTCAATGAGCTTCCTATGAGATGGTAAAAGTGCATAGATAGCAATGGTATATACTTTGATGAAATAAATATATTATGTTTTAAAAAAATCGACTTTATTTTCCACCTTTACAAAACGCCAATTATATACAACTCAAATTCACACGGAGGATTTTTTTTACGAAAATAAAATAAAATAATTATTTGCAGGTCATTACATGTACATTGAGAGCTCTTCCAGGTCGGTGAACGACACGGCGCGTTTGATATCACCCGTATACGACAGTGCTCTGGCCAAAAACGGATGTTTCTCGTTGTATTACCACATGTACGGAGTGTAAGTAAACTATTTTTTTATTACATAATTAAAAAAACCGGCCAAGTGCGAGTCGCACTCGCGCACGAAGGGTCCTGTAACATTATCTATAAGTACTAATATCGAGCAGAGAAACTTAAAAAATCAAGTGTTTCGTATGGTAAATGTTTTGTATGGAAGAGCCCCCCTAAAAATTTATTTAATTTTATATTTATTATCTATTTTAAAAGGGAATATAGAACTCAATATTCACTGAATATTTCTAGTTGCCGTTATTAATATCAAGCAAAAACCGGCAAAATACATCACTTTTGTTGTATAGGAGCCCCTCCTAAATATTTATTTTATTCCGTTTTAGTATTTTTTGTTACAGTGGCAACATAAGTACATCTTTTTTAAATATAAATCTTCTGTGCGTGTGTTTTTAATAATTGAATTGCTTCTAAACAACTGGACCGATTTTGATGAAATTTTATGTATGTGTTGCGTGTGGATTCGAGAATGGCTTAGATTTGCAAATTGGTCCACTACATAACATCATTATATTTGATATTAACATAATTATATTTTTGTATATTTTGTCGTTAGTATTATATTTTTACCTCATAGTTATATACTTACTGTATACAGAATACCTATGTAAATCTTTTAACTCTCTTCGACTTCCAAAGATTAGGTTTAAATATTTATTTAAAAAGAAAAAAATATACAATACTTGTTAAATATACTTACTTGTGACTTAGAGTAACACAAACAAAATATGTATACATTTTTTCCAATTTAGATTCCCTGATAGGTATACAGTACCTGGGCGACCGAGCTTCGCTCTGTTATTACTATTTATTGTAATATGATGAAACTCGAAAGCATAAATCTTATTCACGTAATCAGTATAGGTAAATGTTAGACATATTTATGAGAAATATATATTGTTATCTCAAACATTAACTATATTTTTTTAAACTTGTCTAAAACAATAAAAATTTATACAATAATATAATCAAAAATAATATAAACAAAAATATAATCAATATATATAAACTTGAACATATAAAAAAAAAGTAAGTCACCGAGCGGGCTTCGAACCCGTATTACTCGTTTCTTGCCGTCCGCGTCTTAACCCGCTGGACCAGACGGACAGTGGCCAGCAAGACGAAATTAGCGACCATAATCTGCGTGGACAGAAAAACGCATGAAAACTCGAAAACACGCATTTTCCCAAACATAAGACTAATCTAGATCGATTGTTTACCCCCGAAAACCCCCATATACCAAATTTCAGCGAAATCGTTAGAGCCGTTTCCGAGATCACAGAAACATATAAATAAATGTACAAGAATTGCTCGTATAAAGGTATAAAACTCGTTTAAAGGTATAAGATTATGCGATTTCTTTTTTTCTTTTAGGACCTGCGGTGGTTTAAGGGTTTATCAGAAACCTGATACAATGACTCTAGACAATTTGCTTCTTCTGTCCGATAATGACAAGAAGAATTACATTCTCTTCGAAAGATGGGGCAACCTCGGAGACATCTGGTTACATTATGTGACCAACTTGACAGATTACGAAGACAATTTTCAGGTATATATTCGAGTCATTTTACTTGTCTACTATTATTTTGACATCAATTTACGTGTATTATACGTAATTATATCGTCGTAACGTTAACTTGGATAGCAAACTGTCAAGCAATTATAATATAACGACAGAGCCAAATGTCTATCACTCAGGAGAGGTTAAACTTGAAATTAATAACTAAATAGCATAGATATCCTATTAGTAGGAGGAGAGGACTATCTAATATATTATTCCTTATTATCCTTCGATACATGCTAATGAGGAAGAAAGAAATTTCTAATAATAATTAGTCAATCCATCCTTTTGTTGAAGTTTTCCGTACAAATATGACATTTATATTCCATTTCACTTGTTTACATTGCAATAGAGTCGTAATTCGTACGTCGTGTCTATTAGGAAAATCACCAAAAACACAACCAAATTACATTAAAAACCTATTGACGTGTTCCTTCCATATACATTATCTTCCAAGCGTAATCGACGACGACGGGAAATTATAACCCGACCTAGTGAATTTGTTTATATTTATTTCCAACGCCACATGACATTGCGGGCGGACAGAAGTAAAGATTTTGTACTAGCTGCTTCCCGCGGCTCCGCCCACGTAAAATACTATCGAGTACCCGAGGGAACACTGAACTTTTCCGGCATAAAAAGTAGCCTAATATGTTTTAATCCAGGGCCTATAAACTACTACCTTACAAAATTTAATCAAAATCCGTTCAGTAGTTTTTGCGTCAAAGAGTAACAAACATCCATCCATCAATCCATCCATCCATCCTCACAAACTTTCACATTTATAATATTGGTAGGATGTGTGTAGAAGGTTTTTAGTAAGTATAGATATTATGTATGTGTGTAAAAGATTGGCAAAAACTTAAATAAAACAGGCGAGCGAGCTCCTTTATTCCATATTTTAATTCAGTTAAGGGTAAAATACGTTTTATTTCCAGATTATCATAGAGGGCATTCGTGGCAGAAGTTACACGAGTGACATCGCCATAGACGACGTGGCCATCTTACAGGGGGAGAATTGTACCCTACCTGACAACCCTGCCACACCTGCTATGCGTAAGTAAATGATTTTTTATATCATTCAACGCACATTTCCACCAATGAATATTCAATTACCTACGAGCAATTACTCGTAGCACGATGCGCCGCAGTCAGTTATTACTTACTTAATAACTGACTGCGGCGCAGCGACCCAAATTATGTATTGGCCTCTGACATTAGAGTACGCTATTTCTCCCGGTCCTGTGCGACATCTTGCCAGGTCTCTGCACCTCGTCCATCCAGCGGTACCTGGGGCGTCCCACCGACCGTCTGCCGGTCACTCGCCCCACAAAAGCCCTTTTGCCGCTCCGTCATCTTTCATTCGTTCTACGTGACCGAGCCAGCGAATTCGGTGGAATTTGAATTCCCCGATAATCACCACTAGGTCTTCAATTTCGCTGTTTTTCCTTGCCCTCCAGCTGACGTCTTCATCCCTCGACGATTAACTTATTAATTTTAATTAGGTGACGCTACACAGGTCATAGTTTGATTAACAAGTGCCATTTCGTCCATAACCTAACCTGGACCACCGAAAATTATTAATTTGGTCTCATTCGTTTCGGAATAGCATCATTTCTTTCTTTAAAACAAAGTATCAATATTACAAAAGGGGCTGAAAAGAAATCCAAAAGTTATAAACAATAACGTAAAAAAAATGGTTTGGTTTTTTGGAAATATTTCAAAAACTATGTGAGATAATCGAAATTTGAAAATTTGATCCTAAAAGAGCGAAAAATTTCCTAAAAAAAGTTTTCCTAAAAACCTGTACTGTACTGAAACTGTACCGACAATATTTATAATTTTAATTTAGCGGAGAATACAGACACATGAACATGAAATTAAAATATTTTTTTTGTTCATGTGTCTGATTCGGGCGACGTGCGCGGCAGCCGAACCACGCGTTTTACCCTTATTTTCGCCGCTAAATTAAAATTATTAACATTGTCGGTACAGTTCCGGGAGGTAGGACTTTTTTTTAGGATTTTTTTTAGGTTTTGAAATATTTCCAAAAAACCAAACTATTTTTTACGTTATTGTTTATAACTGTTGCATTTTTTTTCAGCTCCTTTTTTAATTTTGATAGTTCGTTTTAGATGCCATTCTGAATCGAATGAGACCAAAATCATAATTTTCGGTGGTCCAGGTTAGGTTTTGGACGAAATGGCACTTGTGAATCAGACTAATATGGGGCATTCTACAATAGAAGAATTTGCCACGGCGACCAAAGATAAAATTAGGTTGCATGTAAGCGTAATTGCATCTGGATTACAATGGCATAGGTCGCATAACTGCAGGAGGTGGGGTACTTAAATAGTAAACACTGTGATATTTTAACTAATTTAAACGAATTTTCATATAAAATATGATTAACAATTAATTGATTATCTCCAGCTCTCCATGGATCAGAATCAAAATAATTACGTGAAACGTGTATCTTCTAACACAATTTCTGAACAATGACAATTCAAAATAACGAAATTGGTTGACACAGTTTACACTTTACAGTTACTTATTTATCAGCTACTTATTTATCAGCTCCATCCGAAATTCAATTACGAACACCGAACACTACAAGGATTCATTACGCTGGGTGGGAACTGCGATGCCTCGCACGCGGTTGAGAGCGAAACCGCGTACATTTTGCAGCGTAGTCATATCCATGAGACAGCCACACCAACATTTTTAATTTTCAGCCGATTCCTGCACCGGCCGCTGCGACCTCCCGAACGTGGAGGACGCCATGTGCGGCTGTTCCGCCGAGTGCTTCGAGACCCACAACTGTTGCCCGGATTATTTTGACGTCTGTATCTTCGGTAACGGTAAGCAACTACATTATGTACTATGGCGGGCACTCTCACTACAATGACCAGTCAGCAAGCAACGCACATCTCTCCTGATCAGCACCTAGCATCGCCCCGCACGGCAGTCCTCCGACTCACTGGCGGCCGTGTCGCAGATTCAAAGTTCCGACTCACTGGGACTTCACTGCAACAGTTCCGGCGCACTGAGACTCTCCGGCACTGGCGACTCAAGCGGAAGACTCGAGATTCGACCTCCGGTCTCCGGGTGGCGAGTAATGTGGCGGAACCATTAGCGCCACGATTCACGATGCTGAATTGTGCTATCGAAGTTTTCACAGTTCTGCGCTGTATATTCAACATCTGACACTATAGTTGGCTTGACCGCTCGGTCGGAATAGTGAAAGCCCAAAAGGGAGATCTCCGACCGAGCTAGGTGGTATGCTCATGCCACTTAGCTCGGTCGGAGATCTCCATTTCCTACCACCTAGCTCGGTCGGAGATCTCCCTTTTGGGCTTCCACTATTCCCACAGTACTTTACTATAATCGCGTTAAGAAGACAGCGATACAATAATATATCATGCGTACAATATCGACAAAATTTCCCGTTTCTAAACAACCAGCTAGTGTAAAAATATATTCTGTGCTTGTAGCATAGTCTCTCACTCTTAAGTCTGAATAGCGGTCAAGTGCTCTTGCAACTTGTATAAAGAATATAAGAATTCGATAACATTAAACACTATCACTTTTTAAATACTATCACTTTGACGACCTCTATGGCTCAGTGGTTCGCGCGTGGCGCTCAAGCCGGAGGTCGCGGGTTCGAAACCCGCCAGGGAACATAAAAGTTTTCTGCGTTCCTGGGTCACGTATATGTATTACATAATACAAACCTTAAGTATGTGTATTGTTTTATACTATTAAATATATTTCCGTTGTCTAGTACCCGTAAATTTGAGAACTTACCACGGAATCAGATTGACGTGGTGTTAAAGCGTTTCTACGTTCGAATAGCTGTGGCTAAAACATTAGTAATATTTTTGTCAAACAAACACAACACAACACTTTTGACAAGCAACTTTTTTATTTAGAATGATTTAAAATATTATTACTTAGATCTTATATTTTTATGTTAAATACACAATGAGTGTAGAAAGTTATAAATAATACGTAGTCTGCAATTTAAAATATTATTTCTACATCTTTTCATAGTATATAATTAAAAGTTAAAACTATAACCCGACTACGTAAATTATATAGCCTATGTTACTCGGGCCATTATTACGAATCTTTTGACACCTCATTCATTGAAATTGGATCAGTAGTTGAGGCGTTACGGTGGAACAAACATAAATATTACATACATGTCGGGTAAAAATTAAGTCGCTTGCGTCGCGCAGTCTCTTCGCGCGAATTAATCTTTTGAACCACTCAACGGATTTTAATGCAGTTTTCAGCAATACATAGAGTGATTCAAAAGGAAGGCTTATGTGTAAAATACATTGCATCCATGCGAGGCCGGGGCGGGTGGCTAGTTATATATTTTTGAGTTTTTTGTAAACAATTTCATTTCCTGATGATAACTTTTATTGAATTTTTTAGATCCATATCCTGCTCCAAAAGGGACAAGTGAGATACCACCACATACACAGAAGCTAATAAATTCTTCTTCTACTGACGTCACAGAGGCTACTAGAGTAGTTATAACAACGACTACAACATCGACAACAACCACAACGAAACCAAAACCCACGACAACAACACCAAAACCCACGACAACAACACTAAAACCCACGACAACAACACCCAAACCCACAACTACCACAACGAAATCCACGACAACAACTACAAAACCCACAACAACGAAAGCAACTACGACGCCAAAACCAACAATACAAAAAGCAAAAAGTCAGACACCACCCACCCAAAAACCGACTACTAAAAAAATAATTACAACAAATCCTGTCGTGAAAACAACACAAAAACCTACAAAAGTTACATTTACAACTATCACTACTAAAACAACAAAAATAACAACAAATGCACCAAAAGCGACTACAGATAAACGCGAAATTCATGATGAAGCTATGCGCAAAGAAAGAAAAGAAAAGACTATAGAACTGAAGAAGTTGGTCAAAGATGAACGGCAAGGTAAAATCTATTTGTCTTAAATTATAGAAATAGCTGTGGTTATACTGCTAAATATACTTTAGGTAGGTAACTCAAAATAATCCAAGTAACTTTTTTTTTAAGATGTATCAAAGACAACTATAATGTAAGTATTAGGCAAAGCGACACAACCGACATTTATAACTCAACTAGACGCTGTGACTCGATTAAAACGCTGATCTACCTATACGGGCAGTCTGGGCAGTCTGTTGATATTGATAATCTTTCAGAAAAATCTTTTCAGCGTAAAATAGGAACAAAATATTGCTCGCATTTTACTACCGTTATCCTGCGACTTGGGCATCTAGACATTTTACGATTTTGACATAACAATCCGGATCGATTTTAACATGTAAAATAGAAAGAAAGTTTTGCTCGCTCGCTCCGCTCGCTTGCGTTTAACATAAAGAGTTTACTACTTAGTATTGACATTCTGTTTTAGGTTGTTGATTTTATTGATATTTTTTTAAGTGAACAATCTATTACATAGGGTTTAAAGTATACAAAATGTTTTGATGTTAAAAATCCGAGACTTATTATTTATTTGCTATTCCTTATTTTCGCCTACAAAGCCCACAAAAAAAAAACACTCTGTACACAATGTTTATATCGGGGGCCGAATTTTAGGTGACTAAGGGATACGGACCCCACAAATCCCAGCGACAATCTTACGTCGTTTTTTGCCGTGTCCGTAATCGCGATAAAATCCTTAGTTTTTATTTATATACCTATTTTTTTTAGGTTCCAAGCCTAGCATGAGCGGATGGACGGTTACTTTTATAACGTTTGTTGTGCTCATGAGTTTGGTCGGGGTCGTCTGGTTTGCGGTGGCGTCCAGGACAGAACGGGGCAGGATAGTCCTGTCCCGGTTACAAGGCAGGATAAGGAACGACGCCGAAGTCAGATTCCTGTCCGCGAACATGGATGAAGATTAGAAATAAATATGATAAGACTACATTTCTTTTCACTGCCTTATTCCCACTCTATTAGGTATTTATTTCTTTTTATACTATGAAAAGTTGTGGACTGCAGTTGTTTTTCTGTAGAGTACTAGAAGTATTTGCAATAGTAGCAGTGGACTGAGATCCCAGGCCCGCCTGCTACACCTACAACCATATAAAATGTATTTCATATTGTAGTATTAGTGAGTACGATGAACGTATAGTAAGGGCGGGTAAATTTTTAAGTACAGGGCGCCAAAGGTGCGAAAAAATTGAACCAACATTTCTTACAGACTTTGAAATTATTCTTACGAACATAAGTAGTTGGTATAACTTTCACATTAATATATTAAATCGTCATTCCTCTATTATACGTCATATATAATATATTATGTGATTTAATATATTAATGTGAAAGTTAAATCGACTACTTATTTTTATCCATGTAAAAATAAAAATCATTAAACTTCTCTTCTCTGTTCATACTAAGTTTATACAAAAACAACTTTGACAAGTTTGGTTCCTTACATTTTTCTAAACCAAAAAATAAGATTGATACGCTATTAGAATTAAAGTAATGTAGTTATGTACAATTTTCCGCAACTTTAGCGCCTTGTGCCCAAAAAATTGGCCCACAGCACAAACTAGAGTGTATTCATACGTTTATTGTACAAAGGTTTGTTGCTAGAGCAACTAAAAAAGTTGAGTTCCCAGAGCAAAGGAGTTGAGTTCCTCTCAATAACTCAATAACTCGATATATAGTGGTAGTTGTAGTAAACAGTACCTAATATTAGCAGCAGACAGTAGAGAGTAGACATGTATATTAACCTAACCTGCTCTACATGTTTTTTTTTTGTTTTATGATTATTTTGAAAAGATTTAAAATATAATGTGAACGAAATTTATATACGCAATAAATAGTTTTCTTTCAATGTTTCTTAGAGTTTGTGACATTATTTAAATTAATGAATTATTGTGTCACAAAGTCTACAAATGAACTGACCTACTGATTTCTATCTTACTCGTCTGGTTGATAGTCTAAAATATTCACATTTTAGTACCGACTAATAATATTCTGATAGTGTTATATAGGTACAGTAAGTTGACATAGTTTATGAGTTCTGACGCATTTTCACGCATGAAAACTTTCCGCAAGGACAAACTTTCAAGTGTTATTGTTTTACAAGGGCTTGAGTAATCAGTATAAAAATTTATGATATTGAGGTCATAACACCATAGTGTTGGACTGTTCACTGTGAGTTTTAAAAGTAATATTTTTATTTACATTATAATTATTGTTTTAGCAACAAGTCTATTGTTAAGCATTTTCTACTGAGCAATATCAGCACAAGACCCCTAAGACATAAATGGAGAAATAATATTATCATTAGAGAATACCTCAAAAGGAAAAAAACACAACCCTTATTAGATCACTTTGTTGTCCGTCCGTCCGTACAACTAGGTACAGTATAATAATTATCTGTTCTGTCATCTAAATTATCACTCGTTTGTATAAAAAATAGTTAACAACGTACTCTCAGAGCTACGGAATATACACAAAAATTATTATAAAATTCGGTTAAGGCGTTTTGGAGGAGTTTATACAAGAATTTTATATGTATACTAGTTTGTGCCCAGCAGACGTTGTGTCTTAACTATGAACTCGAATAAATTAATAACTACCTACTTACCTACAGTTTTACACCAACAACTACATCCACAACCTACACGTACTACTTACTGTTATACCTACAAACTACCTACATCTATTACTTGCACATACACCTACTTCCAACACCTACAACCTACACCTGCTACCTCTATATATAAACTATACCTACTCTACTACCTACTCCTATAACCTACGGGCGGGTGTAATGTGTGATTATAGTTCTTAATCACGCCTTAACTAATTCCTGTCACTTGCAAAAAACATTCTTAACAGCTTAAACGAGACTCATGAATCCATCACACCTAGGACATCACTTACTCCTTTCCCAATTTCCTCTTCTTAGCTCCAACTGACCCGCAAGAAATCCTTGATCTTATAAAAAACCTAAAATCACACAGTTCTCCTGGCCTTGATGATATAAATAATATTGTTCTTAAAGCCATTGGTCAATATGTAGCCAGAGCCTCTGTCCCCTAAATAATGAATATGCGGCTGTAGTTCCCAATACATAAAGGCGGATCCAAATGTGAACCTAGTAATTATCGCCCAATGTCCCTGTTAAGCAGTATCTTTTAACTACTTAAGAGACTCGTCTTCTTTTTAGAATCAAATCATGTAATTTATGATAAACAATTCGGCTTTAGGCAAGGAAAATCAACCGAGGATGCAGTCACTCTTCTTACTAAGACATAGCCTATGGAATGGACAGGGGTCCATAAATAATGCAGACATCCTTTGTTATGCTGACGATACCGCCCTTATCTTGTACAAAACTACCTGTGAAGCAGTTCTCAAAATAGCTGAGATCAATATGTCCTCTATATCTAAATGGCTAAAACATAATTTTCTTTCTCTTAACACCTCTAAATCTTAATTTCTCTGTTTCCACAAAACAGCTATTTACTGCCTCACGATAAAACAGTTATCTATCCACTCCCCAAATTGCCCTTTCTTGGCCAAGAATAATATCTGCAACTGTCAACTCCTCGAACGCGCAGAACGCACTCGCTACCTGGGTTATTCTGGACGAAAGACTTACTTTTAAACTTCACATTGCTGAAATGACCAAACGCGCGAGGAAGTTGACGAGTGCCATGCGTAACCTTCGTGCCGCAGTCAGGGTCAGACTCTAAAAAAAATTTTACTACGCTCTGTATCAAACACTCATCAACTACTGTATTCTGGCCTGGGGTGGATCTTCCTCTTCTAACAACCCACTAGAAAGAGCTCAAGAGGAGTTTTAAAAATCGCCCTCGGCAATCCAAAAAGGTATCCACAAAGCCTTTATGCGGAGACTAAAGTTTTAAGCGTGAGGAAGCAATATTGTGTCAGGGTGGTCGAAAATGTACACAGATCTG
This sequence comes from Phengaris alcon alcon, assembly GCA_037179445.1. Lineage (NCBI taxonomy): Eukaryota > Metazoa > Arthropoda > Insecta > Lepidoptera > Lycaenidae > Phengaris > Phengaris alcon. The sequence goes on from JAYRCH010000347.1 coordinate 64,891, forward strand.
TCAATCAATCAAAGCAAATATACAAAGAGATGCGCGCGTTTCAGAGTCTCAAATATTCACGTTAATACAACTTTTGCCTACGCATTCGGCATTTTCCTATTCCCCTTCATATAAATTAAACTAGTAAATACCTTCAGCTTAAAACATGGTTCCGTTCGAGAAGCAAAAAAACATTTGGCTCAATCTCCTTTAGATTGGACATATAACGACTGAAATATGAAAATCTAATAAAAGTATACAATTAACACAACACACTAGTCACAAACTTACACATTCTCACTTTACATCGCACATAGACAGGCACACACCAACTTACTCTCACACAGTATTTAAATAATATTAATTTATTAGTTACTTTTAATAGTAATGGGGACTACTCTTGAAGTTCGTTATAATTTTAATCCCCTAACTTCCCCATAGGACAGGTTTCGCCTAGTTTGGGGGACAGAAAAATACATAATATCGTGAAAATAAACGATTTATTTATTTATTTAGATATCGACCACTGAGGGTTAAAGACAGTACAAATATCGCTTTTAAACAATGGGGATTGGTGTTAGAAGTGGTTAATTAATGGTAATATTAATATATATTTTTAATTCTAAATCATAAAATAATAATTAAAAAATCACTAAGCCGTGTAAAATTAGCTTTCTATTCTCATACCTACAGAAAACACCTGCAAAATTTTATAAAAATTGGTCGAGCTGTTTCAGAGGAGTTCTGTAAGAAACGCTGTAACACGAGAATTTTATATTCATATAAGATCTTGTGCTACATGAACACAAAAGAACAGACTGTTTTGAAGCTTTCATATAATATAATTTTTCATGTTGGCAACACTGCGTAACAGCTGGCAACCTGAACCGGAAGCGCGCGCTAATATGAACTGGTGACCTCGATTCTAAACATTACCCCCATTTTCACAATGTCACCCGGCATGGGGGCGCAGCCTTCAGCCTTATCAAGCGGCGGCTATCGACCGCCGCCGCCATCTTGTCCTGCGCATGCGTAAAAAATATGCGACAGTTTGAAGTTTACCAGCCAGTACCACGGGTACTACCGTGGAATCTGTATATACGGACATTTAAAACATTTTGTTCCCCACATCTGACATGTACATACTGTGTTTAATTAAATAAGAGACGAGAGGTAAGTTATTATTTAATTCAATAATTAAATGCCACAAGTAAATAAACTGCGTTCTTGATGCATTTAAATGTTTACGTAACAGTGTATTGATTTGTTATTTATATTGGCATTTTAATATTTAAGTGTATGTGTCAACTTATTTTTGCCACGTAGAGACTTTTTTTTTTTTCAATTATTTATTTAATATTCTATATTTTTTTAACCAGTTTTATTTATGTTCCTGGTTACGTCGTAACACTATTTAATAAACACAAATTGAAAGAGTAAGTACATTGTCCGATAAGTATTTAAATAATGCCAATAAAATTTGAATGTACTTTGACTTAAGTAAATTTACGTATCGTTCTTAGCTGTTAATATACGTAGGTAAGGTACTAAGTGAAACAATTGTTTTGCTGTTACATACCTAAGCCAATATCGATATCTTGATAAAACTAAATACAATATATAAGTAGCTAGATGTGAAGTAATAACTTTAACACACATTGCTAATTCTAGAAACATAATTCACTTTATGAATGAACTCTATCATGCAAGCCTTTTTTACTCGCTCTAATAGAGTAGGTATGGATTTTTATCATTCTGTGTGCTTTAAAATATATAAAACTAAAACCTTAAAAATAATAAAGACACCGTAATCGTATAAACCAAAATAAATTACTTTTATAATGGTAACAGTTCAATCATTAATGTTGTTTAGAAAACGAATTGAGACTTCAATTTGTTTGTACTTAAGAAACATTTTTCTATTTTTAGCTCTTTGATACAAATAACATGTTTAAATTTAGCTTACGTTTCGTGATTATTGAACTTTAAAAGTTAAAATGAACACTTACACTACAAACATCCAAATTACGATTTCGCTCATAAATATCTTTTAATAATAGTATTTATTTATTTATTCTATAGTACGATATGTAAGTATTTGTGTATGTATTAACGAATATTATAAAGTAGTGTACCTAAATAGTATATGTCATATAAAAGTATTATGAAATCTTAAATTACAATATGTATTAAAATAATTTTCTCTTTACGTGTCTATAAAGCCACCTACCAGTATATTACATGTAAACATGTCATGATTATAAAGGTTGTCTGGCAGAAATCGCTTGTAGCGATAAGACCGCCTTTTGTGCTTATTTAAGTTTAGTTTTTCTATGTTCTGTATGTCCTATTTGTTTTTGGTGCAATAAAGAGTTTTTCATTCATTCATTCATTCATATCTTACTTGATTAAGATATTTGTTTATTATGTGTAAATTATGATATCATTTCATAGTGTTACTAGGGGATGGTGCTTATGTATTGCTGTTTAAAAAAATCTTTATTATTTCATCGCAGAAAGAAAATGATTGGATAGTTAAGTGGTTACGAAATTTGATAAAAATAATGTAAGTATGAAGTATGAACTAAGATATAAACGGTATCACGTTTCTAGGGAATTTCAGCAATGTTGATTGAAGAAGTTAATGGTTTTCTTTATGTGTTTTGTATTTCCTTCTATCCTTCATTCGTACTTTGCTTCTCTCTAAATAGTCGAGGAAGAGAAAAGTAAAAAGGACTTAACAGACTTAAGTCGGTTTACGGACGATAATTTTACGTGATAACGTCATCACAAGCCGACCGCTTAGGCCGGCTCTCTGTCGCTCGCACGCTCCGCTCAGGCGGAACGTGACAATTAGGTGGAACGTGATAATCAGTCGGAACGTGACAAGTTTTCGAGCGTGCGGTGGCTACCGTTCATCGATTCACAAGACGTTATCACTTCAAAAAATATATACAGCCGAACGTATAACCGCCTCCTTTTCGAGTCGAGTGTTATTTAGTTAGTCGAGTACATAACTCGACTAACTAAATAAAATTTTTTCGCAACACTAATTTTATTGAAATAACTGCTCATACCTATTAAAAATAGATTTAATTACATAGGTAAATAATAGACTACCTAGATGACTACATTTTTTTATTACAAAAATTAATATTACTCTTAAATATGAGTAACTTCTCACAAGAAACGAGTTGTACCTATACAACATTTCGCAAGTCTCGTGAAAACGCTCCATACTAAAGTCGTACCTAGCTATAACGTCACGACTAGGTTAAAGTTTATGAATTATACGGCCGCAGGAACATAATGATATTGTATGTGATGTAAGTAAACTAATGATGTAGGTTTTTTTTACTAATTTAGCAAAAAAATATAACTTATTTGTACTTTTTAGATGTATCTAATTACTAAACTATACATCAAATATTATATTTTTTTTACATTTCCAAGTAGTAATGTTACAATATTTCAGAGTATATTAATGTATCTAAATATTTTAGATGTAGTTATCATCTCTATTAGGCCATTCGGCTCCAAAGTAAAATAAAACAAGAGTAAGAGGCTTTTCACATTACGCGATAACGATATCCCATGTCGTGCCGATCTGTCATGTACCTAATGACAAAGACAGAACATATTGTGTTTCATATTAAAAAAGATATCTGTCTTTGTCATTACATGGCATATCGTCGCGATATCGGATATCGTAATCGCATAACGTGAAAACGCTCTTACGCATAAGCGTGTACTATCGACAGATAATGAATGTCGCAAATTGTTTCAATGCATGTGTGCCGTTGTTGCTGCGTCACATTACACATACGAATTACTTATTTTGAATATGTAAATGTTTATCTCCTTTTATAAAAACCTAAATAAACTTTTTTCAGTTTAGTTGGTACAGGAATACTTTATTTGCCATTCCGAAATCCGGGTCAAGAGAAACCTTGACTCTTCATTGAGCGATCTTATGCAAGATTTTTAGGGTTCCTTACCCGAAGGGTAAAAACGGGACCCTATAACTGAAACCTCGCTGTCTGTCCGTCTGTCTGTCTGTCTGTCTATCACCAGTCTGTCAGTCACATATTTATACAAAAATAAAACATATCTCCTTTTTATATGGCGCATGTTTATCATACATCACCTTGCACCATCTTGATCAACAATATTTAATGGAATGGCTGATGTCACAAGTATTGTGACATCAGCCATTAGATCTACTTTCTTTCGAAGAACTTTCTTGCATGTAGTAAATAGTTTTTAACTTCCAAAATGGATTTCGGAGGTGTACCACGCTTTAGTTAGACTCTACCTTGATTCTTCATTGAGCGATCCTATAAAAGTTTTTTTCCTCTAATGACGTTAAGCAAAGATTTCAAAACTCCGTTTAAGGGTATTGGTTTTTTTGGCCCTTGGTAAATTATAAAAATAGAATTCTTTTTAATAGGGATAATGCATTTGTTTTAAATTAGCAAAATTCTTATATTTTCCGAAAGACAACATAAATATGGACCGAAAAATGCAAAAACTACAGTAATCAGTTGCTAAAAAGTCACAGGACTAAAAAAGAGACGATTTTTTTGCTATGAATAAAAACTACTTATCAAATCCCTAAGTTATTTGGACAATTTTTGTTTAAACAATTATATACATAAACACAGTATTTAAGTTAATTAAATCAATTTTGTATTTTATTTTTGCTTTTTCAACTGCTGTGACGTCACTCGTGCATAATTTTTTGTGTAGAGTATTTTAACGTTCTCAATGATCTCACTTTTGTGTTGACTGTATTTCGTCAACGACTGATCATAGATATGCCATTGCAAAGACAATATTTCCTTTACCTATACCTATACCTATACCCACTTTTCGAAAATCCAATAAAAAACTATGTATTTTCTCCATTGTAATCTACGTGATAACTAAATGATGTTTAAATACAAATGTTCATCGGAATAATATGGACTCTATAGTATTTATTGATATAGTTTCTACTCTCTCAGTCTCTATGTATAGAGCTCGTACCTGTTTACTTCAGTAATCCCATTAGACTACTGTTTGAGCCGTCCTCGTGTTAATCGCCTCAAGTGCTTCTTAATAAACCGTATTAGTATCGTCTTAGAGTTCCACGGAAAATATATTATCTTTATTTCGATTTTTGAAATGCTTTTGATGCAATTCTTCGTAAGGATTTGTTTAACAGATTTCGGTGTTATGCATGCCTAATTTATTGTTTAATTTATGATTTAGGTTAGGTAAGATTCGTTTGAACAAGCGGAATATATTTTTTTTTACTTTCAATCTTCTAACTTCAACATTCTTGGCACGCGAACGAAGTTGTGGGCAAAATCAATGAAAATCTATACAAATACCTATGTAGTTCCAAGCGACCTTAAATAAATGTCAAAAAAAATGGAAGTGTCTGATTGTAATTTTAAATTAACAGCTTTTCACTTAATGCATATGCAAGTATATAATGTACCTACTTACATTAAAAATCATTTCGAAAAATTTTTGTCTGTTTGTCCGACTAATATATAAAACGGCTGATAGCTGAGAATCTATGCTATAACATAGGCTACTTTATCTTAGGGCTCCGTTAAAAAAACAGGGTTCGGGGTTCAGGGATAAAATATCTACTTACTAGAACTCGAACGATACATTGTACAGTCGCTCGAGTAGTTCGTAGACAGACCTGGTGTACCACTTTTCGATCCTTTTGCACCGGGTTGGTCGCCGACCGCACATTACCCATCTATACTAATATTATAAAGAGGAAAAGTTTGTTTGTTTGTATGTTTGATTGTTTCTTTGCAATGAATAGACTCTGAAACTACTTGACCGATTTTGATGAAATTTGGCACATATATAGAATAGACTACGGGAGAGGACATAGGATATACATACTTTTTATCGCGAAAAAATGTACGGTTACCACGAGAATAACTTTCGCAGGCAACATCTTTTATTGAATAATTTCACGTACGCAGTTCTTTAAATAACTAGATTTCATCTGTGTAGTTCGTAGATTATGTAGGCTCAAGCACTAGCGGGCTCTTCATTAGACAAGCCCTCTTGTAGGATTAATTAATCTGTCTACACACTGGACCGGCTAGATCTTGTGGCGGGGTAAAATATAATACAGTTATACAGGGTTAGATATGTTGTAGCTAAGTAAGATGTAACACTGCTATCTTATACTTAAAACGAGACAATATTGTATATATATAATCGGTTTCTCGAAAACGGCTTTATATACCGATTACCATGAAATTTGGCAGTTTGGTACGCGTATGTATAATTTTTGCTTTGTTCGAAAATTCGGAATGTTCGGGCTTCGTGGTTCGAATTTCGGTTAGATAAATATTTTTGTGATACTTTTAATTTTTTCAAATTTATCCAGAACTCCGAGCAAAGCTCGGTTACCCAGGGTATGGGTTTATGGGTTTATTTAAAATAAATGTGTAAAATGTATAAGGTGTAGAAAAATCAATTTCGGATATTATGGGCACATGAATTACTGCTGCTGCTACTTACGTTTAGGCAAAAAAATAATCGTCCCACTCGAAAAAATTTCTTTATATGGGCGAGTTTGCGCTTAGCAGAGTGTCACACATACATAAGATGATTTTTTACTTTGTGCATGACATATATGTTTTTGCCTAAACGTCTTTACACAAGCAGTGAATCGTGTGCCCGAAGTGTCCGTAATTGATTTTCGGAGACGTTATATATGATCAAACATACAAGATAGGTTATCTCGTTAAATTCTTCTTTATTCAATTATCTAAATATTGTAAAACGGCTCTTACGAAAAGCTCGTTTTTTTTTGTCTTATATTAATATCTTGTATGTTATACCTAAAAATATTGAAGATTAGTTTAGTTAGGATTAGTTTAATACTTAAGAACGAAATTTCACCCACTCGGACGTCACTGTAGCGTCAGTTCACACCGACACGCGACGCTGCGCGCACTTTTTAAAATGTTAACCACATTAGACACGGATAAAACAATACACGCAAGGTTTTATCAGCGTAAAGTAGATTGGGGAATTAAAAACTAAACGCATAGGTAGGTGTGTTCGCACTATGCGACTCAACTAGGACATCAACAATCAAACATACAAACAAATCTTTCCTCTTTGTAATATTCGTACAATTTTAGATATAAGTAAGCTTAAAGCTTAAAAAAAAAGCTTAAAGTAAGCTTATAGCAATAAAATATCTCTTATTTGGCAGCCCGACGGAAAGTTGGGGGTTTTAAAATTATTTTATCCTTTTTAAATTACGTTTTAACCCTCGTGGGTTGGATCCAAATTTATTATTTCGCATTTTTGTATAGCACTGTAATTTATTATACATACTTAGCTCTGGCTCTTTACTCATAGGCCATCTTGCATCAGCCGACAGTAATAATAGCCTACGTGACTACCAAACTACATACCACGGCACGTATCAACATAGATATTAGTACAGACTAGAAAATATAATATATACTTACGTACAGATAAACAGCTTTCATAGGACGATTCAAATCGATCCAAATTTGAAAATTTTGAGGTCCCCTTCAACGGCATGCTTGCAGTAGTGCAATCAAATCGAAAGCTAACTATGTAGCTGTTTATCTGTTCGTTTTTCTTTAATAAGTGATATTAGGCCGGGGTATTGGGTAATAAAAAATTTCAAACTATACTTTACTAGCTGACCCGTGCCCAATTCGTTGTTTGTCGTTATAAAAAAATAATTATAATTAAATAACGTTTATTTCGGGCGGCATAATTAATAAAGTCATCATCTATCGTGGACCTAATTGTAAATCTAAGTCATTCTCGAACCACGTGAACACACACAAAAAATCATCAAAATCAAACACACAAAAAACACACGCACAGAAGGTTTATATTTATAAAGATAGGACGGTCCTTCAGGTGACAAAGCATTTTTTTGCCCCGCTAAAACTCGAGGGATCGCTTAGTCCGTACTGTTAGTAGGTAATGTTGGTTTTCCCCATTTCCTCATAATTTATTCTGGGGGATTACCTTTTATTCGGTTAATTCGCTTTTGTTTTGTGAGTAAAGTGATCTTTTGAAAAACGTTTTCTTGGAGATTTTCTTTTGCTTTGATTATGCTATGTATATTTGATATTATATATGTAGAATTATATATGTATTGTTGTTTGAAAACAAAATGGAAATTGATTGTACTAATATATAACGTCTCCGAAAATCAATTACGGATATTCCGGGCACGTGAGTTACTGCTTATGTGAAGACGTTTAGGAAGAAAGATAATTGTCCTTGTAGAAAAAAATATTATTTCTTTATATGGGCGAGTCTGCGTTTAGCGGGGAGTCACTATACATGAGATGATTTTTTACTTCGAGTATGACAATATTTTTTTTGCCTAAACATCTTTACACAAGCAGTGAATCATGTGCCCGAAGTGTCCGAAATTGATTTTCGGAGACGTTATATTGTATACATAATATATTTTTAATTTATATGGTGCACGTTCGCTCAATCCAGTCAAGTTGAAACCGTACTTTCGAAATAATAAGTAGCCCTTCAGTATACCCTAATTCCTTATCTAGGCTGTAAACTTAATGTAACTTATACATAAATAACGGTTTAGTGGCATATACAGGGGCATACGGACAGAGCGAAACTATAAGGGTTCCTTGTTAGAACGGAACCCTACAAAGCTCTACAAGCGCTTATCAGCACGAAACTTCTCCAAGCGCTTATCAAGTCCAATCACTAAACTAAATTAAATATGTTCCAATTTTTCACTTCCGTGACAAGAGTTGATAAATAAAGGTTTTTAATGTATGATTTTAGCGCGTGTTTCCATTAGTGAAGTAATTAGTAAGAGGGTTATTCGAGCAAGGTCGTTTGAAGGTCGTTGGAAAATAGAAAAGTGCACTGGGTGAAACGTTGTTTGGATCGATATGTGTATTGTTTTAAGCAACATAACAATACGCGTAATAAACAAACGTAACCTGGGAGACCGAGCTTTGCTCGGTTTTTTAGTAGAACGATAAAATAATAAAAATAAATAAAAATAAATAATGAGAATCACAAAAATATTTATCTTACCGGGATTCGAACCCACCCCATTCCGAATTTCCAAACAATGCAAAAATTATGGCGTAAGTGAGTCGAAATTATTGATATATTGTTGCACGACGAAATAAAATAACATATATTGCTTAAAAATACGCAGTCTCTAAGGGATAAGACCTAGCTATATCGATTTTTCTCCTTCAAAACTCCCTGTATACTAAATTTCATGGTAATACTTGTAGCCGTTGTCGAGATTCCGATTATAATATATATTATACAAAATTGTCACATTTAAAGTATACGATAAATATGATCATAGTATGTATTATATTTCTAAGTATTATTTATAAAACCATTAGGTGTGTGCACATCTTCCTCCACATATACTTTAACTGTGTCAAATGTCATACTCCTCCGTTCATTCCGTTCGCAAAATTCTCGTAAAAATGTACTGAAAGTTTTTGGGTTCATTTATACGATATATCGATGATACTATATATTAAAATATAGTTGATAATAATATTAGAAGTCATGTGTATCTCTAGAGCGTGTTTTTTTTTACTTTAATATCGCGCTCGCGTTTAGACCAATTTAAATGTAATCGAAACGCTGTTAGCGGCGCTGTTTAAAATCACATACAAATGGCATTCGTGCTGGAGTACGGTACCTACTGTGCAAACTACCATTCTTGTGAGTTCATACATCCATATTAAATATGTATTTTCATCCTCTAATACCCTTTCTATTTATAATTTTAGCCCTTGCCCTTACAAGGTCATAAGGGTTAAGCGGCTTATATCATTGTGAAATCATAACATACATGCGTTTGTACTATTACATGATAGATTGATATATTCTTCATAAACAATGTTTAGTTATAGAATTGTAAGAGTTGAAAATATATAGGTAAATAATAATTAATTGATTTTACTCCACATTCACGTATATGTCGATTTTACTCCACATTCAATGTCTATTGACATATTCGTGAATGTGGTAGTTAAGTACATACTCCTACTAATATTATAAATTTGAAAGTTAGTGAGGATGGATGTTTGTTACTCATTCACGCAGAAACTACTGAACGGATTTCGATGAAATAGCGTATGGTAGTACTTTAAGCTCTGGATTAACACATAGTCTTACTTTTTATCCCGAAAAATACAGTGTTCCCGTGGAGTTCTGTGTTTACGCGGGCGGAGCCGCGGGCAAAAGCTAGTTAGTATTAAAGCCTTCAGACGTAGTGGCCAATTATAGTTTTCTTATCCCCGCAATATAGCACATGCAAGCGTTATTATGTCATGATGGGTTTCTGAGAAGTCATGATATCTCTCCGTTCGAGCTGGTCCATTCTTCTTTTTGGGGCCTAGATTTAAGAAACAATATTAAGGTTATTGTTTACTTACCCGCGATTAGTTCATATTATGCGTAATATAGTAACACGTAATTTCTCTGTATGTAACCATAGCAGTAGGACATTGTGTATCAAGCAGAGATGTTATGGATTATGACATTTCGAATCTGGATACGGATACAGCAACAAAATTTTATCGGTTACGGTTACGGATATTTAATTAGTTCGGTTTATCCGTTAGTTTCGAATAATTTCTGCTACAAATATAAGATTTTAGATAAATGTAAGTGAAATGCAAATTGCAAATGTTTATTTCCAATTTACAAGTTTAGGTAATCATTTGACCTAAAAAGCTGGTTTAGGATGACGGCCGGGTCGCATAATTGAATAAACATGTCATAACATGTCGTATTTATGCTCCGTATATATCCGAAGTTGTCTGACGATTTAATATCGGATGCGGTTACGGTTACGGATAGTTATTTATTTCGGATATCCGATAGTTACGGTTACGCAGGTCCACAGCATCACTGGTGTCAAGTGGCAGCTATGAACTAACAATAACTACAGACTACAGTTCGCATATTGCTCCCTTGTATATTGCGCAAATAAAACCTTTGTTTCATTGTAAATACGATACCTACGTACAGTCTGTTCCTTCGTGATACATGTTACCTAAGTAAGTTATTGCATATGGGTGCCCTTATACTGTACAATCAGGGAATCTAATTCATAAGTAGTTGCCCGTTATCATGATTTGTTCCTAATTTATTAAAATTATATCAAACTGACATCCTTGACGATTGTATTGTGACTGCATGCCGTCATTATAGCTAATACAAATAAATTCTGAGAACGCTCTACCTACTTGTGAATTACCTTCCCTGATAGTACATAAAATGACTAAGTATTGTACAGTAGTACCAGCAGGCGAACTATATTCCCTGATGTCTACATCAACCTCCTATCACAATTCGCCGCTATAAATTGTCAGTTGTCATCTTCTGGACTCCCTCGCACTTATCGCGGAGAATACCTGGATGTGAGTTGTGTATATACTTATGTGTTTGTAATAATACATAAGTGTATACACAAGTATATACATAAGTGATGTAATAAGATTTTCGATTTATATATTTTATAGGTTATGGCTTAGGCTGAAAATGTAGTATTATTTATCGCAATTCTAAATGTTAACTGTTAACAGTGTGCGCTTGCTAGAAATTAAAATTTCGGTAGTAATTATTTTGTAAATTTTTTATAACAAGAGTTACTTCAGCGTAAATGTTCTATATATTTTATTCCTCAAGTTGTTATATCACTGAAAAAACAAGACATTTCTATCAACCTGACGAGGCGGGGTGGCAATATAAATATTCATAAAATGTGATGAGAATTCTTTGAAACGTATTGCATTTTTACTTTTGCCTTTGGGAATCGTAAAAATACCACTTGTTCATCAATTAGTATTAGACAGTAGATATTGTTCTTCTCATACAACGAAATTTATTTCTGATAGGTATTTGACTTTTGAGACAAAAATATAAGGCTTTAACGGCCGCACGGAGTCAATTAATGCTTACGATAAGGAGCTACTTAATAAAGATAGTTAGAGTTTGACAGAAAATATATATGGACTTTGTGGCAAAATCTCTGATAAGTAGCTCCTTAAGTAAGCATTAAAGTCTCTGAGTGCGGCCGTAAATATATTTTTTTACGTATATTCAACTTGTTGCCCGTGACTTCGCATTGTAGATTCTATCTAGGCTAAAGCTGAAGCTCAATTCTCGTATTTAAAGTAGACTTTCATTTTACTTTGATTGTATTACAAGTGAAGCGACTTGTTATCATAAACTGATTTTGTGACGTTTGGACCAATCAGGAGGCGTTAGACGCTGCTTTAACGTTTACGAGAATACCGTTTTGACAGTTTTAGCGTATCGGGACTTGATTGTAATTATATTAATGCAGGTTTTATTTAGCAGAATTAACCCACTGATCTCCACAAACGTACCAAGGTAGAAATATTATTTCAAAATCAACCAGTAGTTTCTGGACGCGCGTTGATTAAATTCTATCGTGTTTTTTAGTATTTTCCCCGCAATTATAATATCTCTCACTGTTTTTAACCTCCCCTGAACTACCACAATCATTTCAAGACCTGAATTAGCCGAACCGGTCCAGCCGTTCTCGAGTTTTGGCGAAAAATTGGAATTGCATTACATTTAAGCCGCCTGCTTTCGTTAGTTTTATAACTATTATAACTAGAAGCACAAATTAAAAAAGTTGATCTGATAACGACTAATCTATAAGCATAATAATGGTTATAATAATTGTAAGCCCCGTCAGGTAATATTTTCTCTTGCGTGTGAATGGCTAACGAATAAACTTAACTCAATTTGAAATGACCTAGTTATGTAAGGGTTATGTGCGCCGCAACCTTTTTGTTGGTAATCCTTACGTATTTCTTACTAATATCAGTTACAGGAAGACCGAACAGGGAGTTTTCGTAGAACGATAAATAATTTTATAAAACCGGCCAAGTGCGAGTCTACTCGCGTACCTTTCTAATGATACTCCACACTATGGGGTAGACGTGAGTAAAAAAATCATCCCCACTTTACGTGTAGGGGTGGTACCCCAAAAAAAAATATTTTTCGTGATTTTATTTTAGCACTTTGTCGACGTAGTAAATACAAAGCAAATTGCAAATCCATGCAAAGTTTCATCTTACTACGACAGGACAGGACGAGCTCCGAGACGTAAACTACGGAACCCTAAAAAGACGCAAAAAATATAAGTGTAGGGAAGCTACACAAAAAAAATTCATCATTTTATTTTAGCGCTTTGTCGACGTGGTTGTTACACATAACTCTGCAAAGTTTATCTTTCTAGGACTTGCCGTTTGGACGGTAAGCCCTTCGGCTACGGACGGATGGACGTAACGAAACTTTAAGGGTTCCCTGACGTGAACTACATAACCCTAATTACAGCGTTTATTCCCAATCTCGCCTCGTTCTCGTTCAAAGACTAGGTTTGAACTTTTGGCATATCTCTATTTAATGACTGTACAAAATATTATGTTCCTAAGTAATGTTGCACAATTAAAATAGTTATTTTTAAGTTGCTCCAAAACGTGACGTCTTCGTGTGACCTCCGACCTTTCGCCGTCTAAATACCTATATATTTACTATATACCTATATACCTACTTAAAAGGTTGAGAAGCATCTTCTAATTTTCAGGTTCAGAAATAAGATTTGTTCTCCATTTGAAAATAAGTTCGCTTTAAGCCCACGCTTTAACCTTTTGAAACGGACTTGTGTATTTATAACTTTGGAAAGCTCTTTTATGTTTGTTAGTCTTAATTATTATGTAATATGGTGGTAATTATGTTTCTAGAAATAAAGATTATTTTTATCAATAAAAAATAATTCAAAAACACTTAATCACGACTTTTAATAGTAACAATATACCAGTGCTTATTTTATCCACAAGTTTTGAAAGAAGAATTGTATAACATTGCCGATGATATCGGGAGTATACTAATTAAATTGGTCGCAGTCGGGTAGCAGATAAAGGTTTGTTTTTAGAGACTGTTTGTTAAATATTATGAATAATCTAAATAATCAAAAGTGAATGAGAGTAAAATTAGGTTAAGCGCCTCTTTTCATTAACTAAATTCTCAACGTGATGCTCTCTCTCACTTTATAAAATTACTGCAAAATAATGAAGTATTTATTCGTATTTCTTCTCATTTTTTATGTCGTAAATCTTAATTTTCTATATCTGCCACCTGACATTGGTATCGGGAAAATGTATATGTAATGGTGTCGGGTATTTTATAAAACAGGGGATATTTATTCGATAAATGACCTATATGCACTCAAAAGCTCTTTGAAACACTGTGTGATTAATAAAAACATTGATTATATTAAAATGTAAATTTATTAAATAAAATTTATTAAATATTAAAATTTGTATTGTATGAATACCTATTTCGCGGGAACCATACACTTGGCCGATTTGCTGGGACACTTAGCCAAGCCGTAAACACGGTTGATCACGGTGTTGATGATGCTTTTGTTCCAGGAGCAGCAAGATGATCGACCCCAGCTCATCGGAGGAGGACAGTGAGGATGAACACAAGAAACAAACTTCTAAACTACCTGGTGAGTTTCTCAATGACTTTCTTTCTTTATTTCCCCGTCTCTCATTTACAGATTTCCGGGGGTATAAAAACGGGACCCTATTACTGAGACTTCGCTATCCGTCTTTCCGTCTGTATGTCTGTCACTAGGCTGTAGGTATCTCGTGAACCGTGATAGCTAGAGAGTTTTTTTTTATTACCAACTAATTGTAACAACAATGATTGTACACATATTCTACTGTGATTTTTATTTCTTTGCTATAATAAATAAGTAGACATATCTACTATTACACATAAGTAATATAAGGTTATTTGTACTAGCAGGGAATCTAATTCATAAGCCGGTTGACTGTTTCCTTTTGAATTTGTGCGTATTATAATAAAGTACCTGGGAGATCGAACTTTCCTCGGTGGTTTAGTAGAACGATAAAATAATAAAAAATAAATAAAAAAATGTAAAAGAAAAAGAAATAGTAAGAATCACAAAAATATTTATCTTACCTGGATTCGAACCCACCACTACTATACGCAGGTACGCATACCAACTGCCAATCAGACTGACGTAAAAGAGTCGAAATTATTGATGTATTGTTGCACGGCGAAATAAAAAAAAAACATATATTGCTTAAAATGCGCAGTTTCTAAGGGATAAGACCTAGCTAGATCGATTTTTCTCTCCCAAAACTCTCTGCATACTAAATTTTATGGTAATACTTGTAGCCGTTGTCGAGATACTGATTATATATATACAAGATCGTCTCGTTTGAACTATAAGATTACTATTAATAATTTATTATATAAAACTAAGATGTCTTTGACAATGAGAATCAATCACTTAGCAAATCTGATGTTCACCAAGTACATCGTATGTGTATTAACTTACTGAGCATTTTATTTTTTAATTATTAAAATCCGTCAAGAAATGGTGGATTTATTAAAGTTTTTCTGAACGGCTAGTTTGAAACGTGCGCTTCCGCTGAATTGGTCACGATGACGTCAACTGTCGGGATCCGTGCTGTTACGGCTTGGTTGTACTTTAAGAAGAACTCTTCTTTACTACTTCATAGGTATTGCATAAGTATTCATTCTCCGATTTTTGACGCTTGTGCCTCGCGTGCATTGCTTTTGTTTACGTTAAATATTTTAGTTGTGTTTAGAGGGGAGGTGACGACGACAGATGAAGTCACAGCGACTTGCTTCATTCTCGGGCGCGTTTTTGGAACTAATGCACTAAAGTTGCTGTATCTTCGTCATTTTTGGTTGCTGGTCGTTGTTTGGTCGTCAATTCCGATTAAGTAATTTCTTTAGTTTAATTTCTTCCTCATTGTATTGTAACTGCACGTCGCCATTATAATAAAAATAAATTAAGAGAACACTCTTTTTGCTTATGAATTACCTTCCCTGATAGTACATAAAATGACTAAGTTTTGTACAGTAGATAGAAGCAGGGGGCGGTTCAGACGATTTACGCAGGCTATCCCGAGCGGTAAATTACAACAAGATACTTCAGACGGTAAACGTAGACGAGATTTCCGTCTTAAAACGTTGGGTTTTCCAGAAATTTTCTTTTTTTCCCCTTTATTCAATTGACAAGTAATAGAACTTTGAACAAGTAGTGTGCGTAACTTTATGAATATGGTCTCCATAAAAACCATACTCGCGGGAAGGAAAAAAAATGTTTTGACACCGTCATAAATTGGGGTGGAGATGTGTGACGCGCCATGTTCAATACACCGTTCAGATCCAAATTAACTTAAACGTAAACAAAGTAAAAAATGCGTGTCAGCTCCGACACAAAACTGGAGTTTACTCTAAAAAGTAAAATTTGGTGTGCAATGCCAAGCGACCGACGCATCTTCGGCTAACTTCGTGTGTCACCGTACCGTGTGACTGTGTGACATTGTGAATTCGATTTTACCCCCATAGATTTTCATAGCCCGGGCTTATCCTACTAGTATTATAAGTGTGAAGATGTATGGATAGATGTTTGTTACTCTTTCACGCAAAGACTACTGAACGGATTTTAATGAAATTTGGTATGGTAGTATTTTAGGCTCTGGATTAAACCATAGGCTACTTTTTATACCGAAAAATACAGTATTTCCGAGGGATACTACATTTATGCGGGTGGAGCCGCGGGCAATAGCTTGTAATATAAGGTTTGGTAAAATCAATCACGGATATTTAGGGCATATGATCTACTACTTATTATAGCTATATGCTTATTAATTAGGCAGAAAAATAATTTAAATTTTGAATAAAACATATTATACTATATAAAAATTCATTGCGCTCTCTAAGGCGCTGAGGTCATTAACCTGACAGAAATAGCTGACTTTAAACCGAAAGCAAAGTCTTTGCCTAACTAATAACAATTCAGTCAGCTGTATGAGGTCAAAGGCCTCCGTAGCGCCGCAACAAACGTAACGTCTAAACGTCTTTACATAAGCACAAAATGTACGTAATTGATTTTACCAAAACTTATATGAAAATCGTTTCTTAAATGTTTAAGTTTCTTAAACTCCAATAATAACGCCCTATAATGCTACCAATTTAAATGCCACTAATTATTTACATTGCAATAAAGAAATACATTAATTCATTCGAATTTAATCTTTTGGTTTAAGTTTTTAGTTTTGCAATTCTAAGAAAGGTTTGACACTTGTTTGAACGGTCGTAGAAAGGCTACACGTGAAAAAGTTACTGTTACTGTAAGAGTCGTAGATCTTTATAATTGGATATTTTTCTACGTGTAAAAATTTAGTTTTTTTTAATTAATTAAGAAATAACTAAGTATTACAACTTGATAAAATATAAAATAATTAGGATTTGATGTGTAGTTTTGTAATTATATTATGCATTTCGAAGTCACAAAAAAGTTGAAACATTTTTTCACAATATTAGTGTAAAAAACCTACATAATAATTAGTTTACATCAAATACAAAAAGTTTTACTTAGTATGTATGAACATAAACGCGCAAACTTCGGAGATATAAGAAATTTTGTGCATATGTCCATACATTGCGTAGCAACATTAGTAGTGTGTGACGTCACCTACTTGTACGACTTTTATATGGGGCGTTCACGACACTTACAAAAGTGCTTCAAACAATCCGCAATATCATTGAAAATATTGATTTTTAGCATACTATTCCTTTTGTAAACTGTCTTATTTTTCAGAGCTCTATTCATTTATGCAATAAAAAAAATGCGGGAGAATACCGTATTCTGTAAGAGAATAAATTAAACAGCAAGCGTAAAGTTATGAATAGTTAATTGGCTTGCCGGAGGAGACTGGGCATAAAATATAATTTCTCTAACTATAATTTCCATTGCAGTGGTGCCTCCAGGCGGGTTGGCGGGGGGCCGGCCCTCTGTGCGGGGGAAGCCGGAAATACCCCGCGGCTCCACGGCCGGTCTTCCAGGTAAGTTATGCCGAAGTTGTAGTTTATACTTTATACAATCGGCCATGTATAAGGCTGGGACTATATGATCCGAAATCCGGTAGGCCGTTGAAAATGGAACTCTGGACTATTATATCAATAGAGCTGAAAATCGAACACACAAGTGTCGAGGCAAATGTCAATGTTATTTATGACAGCTCGACACTTCGATTTTTAACTCTATTGTATTAAAGCAGAGTTGTATTTTCAGTGCTCTGAATTTTCCGGGCCCGCCGGATTCCGGATCATATAGTCGCAGCCTAAGCGACCTGTTTTAGATAAATTTATATTTGTTATTGACCATTTATTTGCGACTGTCGTACTTCCTAAACACGGGTTATTTCCTATTTGACTTTGTGTTTTATAATAATATTATGCATGCTTGACGCCTCCGTAGTCCAGAGGCTTATTAGACCTTGGCTCTCGTATCCGGAGGTCGTGGGCTCGATTCCCGCATTGGAACAACATAAAAATGTTGTTTTCAAGCCTGGTTAGGCCAGTGCAGGCTTATCACTTGATCGTCTGGCAATAAAGTTGATCCATGCGTCGGAAAAGTCCTGCGCTTGATCTCACGCCAGTCGTCTCAGTTATGAGAATAAAGAAAAAGGAAGTGCTCTTGTGTACTACGCACACACTTGGGCACCATAAAATAACTCCTGTGGTAAAATCTGTGTGGGATGCTATTATTATTATGCATTAGGAATCTCAAAATACACATAAAACAAAAGTGAAATTACATGAGAAGTCATAATTATCAACACAGTTAAAACGTATTTTTTTTTAATTTTCTAAAAACTATATTTAAATTCAGAGGATGACCACAAATAATTAAAATTCGTTTGGTAACATCAAATTTACACACACATTATAATATGTACCTTCTATAAAACTCAAGTACATGGGTAACTGAGCTATGCTTGGAGTTCTGATAAATTTAAAAAATAAAAAGTATCACAAAAGTATTTATTCCGAATTCTCGAACAAAGCAAATATTATAGCTACGCATACCAAACTACAAATCCGACTGACAAAAGAGTCGAAATTATTGATATATTGTTGCATGACAAAAGAAAATTCATATATAGCTTAAAAATGCGCAGTTTGTTAGTGATAAGACCTAGCTAGATATATTTTTCTCCCCCAAAATTACCTGCAACTAAATTTCATGGTAATAGCAGTCGTTTTCGAGAAACAGATTACATATATATACAAGATTGACTCCTTTAAAGTACAAGATATCAAAATATTCTGACTCAACTCATCCATTCAACTACATACAATTAAGTTTTGACTGTGGATGCAGGGGCGAGTCCGCTGACGACCGGACCGGTGTCCGCGCCGCCTCACCCCGCGACCCGACAGCGGGAGCAAACCGCCCTGGCTCCCCCGCAGCATGCGTGAGTATTAAGAAATATATAGACAGGGAGACAAATAAGGTCCACGTATGATATGTCAACAGAGGGGTATGCATGAACAATTGACTTTTACGTATTCGTAACGTTATCTAAAGAGATTTGTATGAAAATTATATATACATAATATACAGATATACAGATATATAGATAACAGCGCCCATACAATTGGCATTCGATAACGTTACAAATACATACTTGTCAGTTGTTCCTGCTAGGGTAAATCGTATGAAGACATTATTTCTCTCGAACACAACGTTAAAATAAAGACAGTGACAAATTATAACTACACACACTTTTCAAATCATATCGTTTGTCTCAATCCCTGTGTTTATGTAATACGAACGTATAGAGTGGATATGAGGTTTATGATGTATGTTTTATAGCAATACGTTTCTATCACTATGAGGTCTCAGACCAAATAGAAAAATGAAAACAGAGTTAAACGAACCACACAGTGAGGCCGGTCTAAACTACGCCTCGCCGTGTAATTAGGTACACAGTGTCACGCACACACATATAACGTGAAGCGAGCTGTCGCGGTGTGAGCTTTTTTATGTACCATGGTTTTTTATGCACCTATGTAGTGCGTAAAATACATTATAAACCGGCTTCAGTTTTTGTCTTTCAAAGCTCTGTCTTCGTTTTTTTATTTGGTGAGAGGTATGAAACTTTATTAACTTTGTTTTTTTTTAAGCTATTGCATAGCTTTTATCGCGGGCTTTGAGCGGTTTGAGCATTCGGTAATGAAGAAATTCCGTAACGAAAATAAACCTAACACCCCCCACTCCGACCGGCACAGCGGTGCGGCGTTGAAAGCCGTGCATCGTCTAACGTCGTTTCAGTTCGGCAGACTTCGGCACGGTGTTTGTGTGCGTGCGACTAGACGTATGCGTGTAGACTTACTATGCAATAGCTTTACCGCGGCAGTCCCCGAGTGCCACACGTATTTTTTTATATATAATATTTAATAAGGGTTTTTGTCTATAGGACATGACAATCCTATCGTATCCACCGTAAAGAAATTCACTCATAAATTTCAATCGCCAATTTATACACAGCCAACGCTGCACTTGACGTCGGTTTGCACAAACAGCTCTGTATCCACCCAACATCTACTCGATTTATACTAAATCTAGTTAAATTTGCTGTTTCTATTAAATTACTGTTGAAAAATATTTTTTTACGGTGAATCTAATAAAAATATAATTTTCATATAATTTTTGAGCTATATGTCTACTCTATAGATTTATTTTATCAAAATATTTCAAGTCTAGTAATAGGTATGATACTTAGGTCGGGGCTATATTGCCCGGAATCCATAAGACCGGGGAAACTTCAGAGCACTGAAAATGCTCTGCGCTCAAATAATATAGCTGAAAATCGAACACACAAGTGTCGAGTCAAATGTCAATATCATATATGACAGCTCGACACAACACTTTGATATTCAACGCTATTGTTAGTACAATAGCGCAGAGTTCTATTTTCAGTGCTCTAAATTTTCCCGGGCCTGCTGTATTCCGGATCATATAGTCCCAGCTTTAGCTGTTTGTAAATATACTCATAGCCATTTCGTTTCACTGAACATCATAAAAGTTATAGGGTTGGTAATTGGTAGACCGCTGAAGTATTTTTTAAATATTTTTACCTCTAATATGCCTTATCAGTTTTAATATAAGGCTATTTTGTTGTATAATACATTATTATAGTGTTGTATTATGTATAAAATACATATAACTTTTTAACGGAGACAAAACCTTATATCAAACTGTTTATTACTTAATTAGTGCTAAAATAAGCTAGATTAGTATCATTACATATACATTAGTTGACATATACTAACCAATATACAAGAGAAATGCCAGTAAAATGGAATGCTACAGACAAGAATAAACACTAAGGAATGGAAACGTTTTCGAATGTGGTTACAGCGGGTCCTAAATGGTCACATTGAGTGAATCGTACCATTAACTTTTAACAATTCTATTTACACAGTTCGATAGAAATGCGTAAAATGGTACACATAATAGGAATAGCTTAATGTCATTTAAGAGAATTGTTAGAAGTTACTGCAAGAGAATCTTCTTCAGAAGTTGACGTTTCATAGTACGAGTCACTTAATGTGGCCATTTTAGACGTGAGTGCAGATAGAATGTTCAGACATATAACGATTTATACTTATATTTTTATAACATTTAATAAATATAGTATTTACTTATAACGTAGATCAATAGATTTTGGTTACATTCCAAACTGTCGAGATGGATCCTCAAGATGGATCTTTCCATTCCTTATTCCACTGACTCGTGTCTACGCCCCCGTCTTATCTATAACAGACGGAGGGAAGAAGGGGCGCGCCCGCGCCGCAATGCAATTTGAATGGCAGGCGGCCATTACGTCAATTACGTTACCGGGCACAAGGTTAGCAGCAAACTTATAATATGACAATTGAGTTCTAATTTTTTAAAGTATAAAAGTCAGTACACACAACGGCGTGAACACCCCGTTTATTCTTGTCCACTGGCCGGGTTAGTCTGTGTCGCCGCCGCTGTACATTTCACTCACCCGTCCGCGATCGTGTAGATCGTTCTTACGCAGGACGTCGACGGGCAGCGCGAGCTCGGGGGAGGCGCCCGCCCCCTCCCCCTCACCCTCCGGTACCAGTCACTCCGACAAGGATCAGGATCCACAGGTAAATTGAACCTACAGTTTCTATGAAATAAGTCTGGATAATGGTGAATATGATAGCGATAACCTAAGTCTAGGGCTGTATGATCCGAAATCTGAAAGGCTGGAGAAAATTCAGAGCGCTGAAAATAGAACTCTGCGATAGTACAATAGAGTTTAAAATCGAACTGTCGAGTGTCGAGCTGTCATATATGACATTGACATTTGACTCGACACTCGAGTGTTCGATTTTCACCTCTATTGTATTTGCGCTGAGTTCTATTTTCAGTGCTCTGAATTTTGTCCAGCCTTCCAGAACTTTTAAGCTTTATTATTGCTTCATGTCTCTATATTATGGTGAGATATAAATGTCATTACCAAGTTGTAACTAAATAACTAAAACTGACACTTTGAAAAACATACTTCTTTTACAATTCGGTGATTAAAACCTATGTAAAAGTACTACGATTAATGTATACAAAACAATATTTTAAATTTTATTCCCATAGTATTTTAATGACATAGAATTAAAAAAAAATATTCACAAGTCTAAACCTTCCAAAATTTCACAGAAAACTTGTCAGAACAGATTAATAGTAGGTCAACTACTATTTATACACGGACATTTCACGGCAAACTTGCCATCGTAGCCGCTACGAAAAACTTTGCGCGTCGTAGCAGCTACGAAATTCGTAGCACGCTCGTAGCCTAACTTCGTAGACCCGCCAAACTTTAATTCCCTCGGTTCTTACCTATTTTTCCAAAGCTGCTACGAACAATGTTCTTTGTTATTCTTAACTTGTATAAAATAAAGGTCATTACATCTGGAAATAGAATATTTAAGGTGGACATTTCAAGATTAAAGTTAGATTTTATTATAATATTACACATTATTAACTAAATTAAACATTTTATTGCTATTTAATTAATAAAAAATTAAAAATGAATTAATTAATAAAGTTTGCGATGCTTATAAAATTAGCAGTTTGAGCGATACTTTACGCTGCATATGACTTAATATGTAAATGTATTTACTGAAGCGAAAGAAGAGTGTCAGCATCACTTCAAATGGATGGTCTCTGCGTACCCCTATGGTAAACTGGTGTGAGCATATTAACTATGTGTATGCAGCATATTAACTATGTAACACTTTAATCAATGGTACAGGAAAAGATCGAGAAGCTAGAAGAGGACAAAAAGAAGCGTCTCCAGCTGTACGTGTTCGTGTCGCGCTGCATAGCGCACCCGTTCAACGCGAAACAGCCCACAGACATGACGCGTCGCCACACCAAGCTTACGCCGCACCAACTCGAGACCATACAAGCGAGGTTTCAGGTAAAAAATGTACACTAATATTAGTAAGAGGAATGATTTGTTTGTTTGACTGATTGATTGGATTGCATTGGAAGTTGCGGGAAACATCTAGAAGTTGATAAGAAAGTGTTTGTGTAGTTGTTACGCAAGAATAGGGAATAGGCAAGTATTTTTTTTATTTGTTTAAATAGATCTGTCTTGTTTGATAACCATCTAGACTCTAGTACAATCAGTTTTTGGATATCATTGGAAATAATAAAGATATGAACGTTAATAATTAATTAGACAGAGAGACCCGATGTCATAATACACGACTTGCATACTAAAATTCGTTTTGCTAGAAAGAAATAGTTTTAAAACTTTGACTTATATTTTCGTTTTTTTTATATTGCAGTCTAGTATCATATTATACTTTTTTTAGTATATTTCCTGTTTTATGCATATTCCCTACTCTTTGGCTGATAAACGAGTCAAAATTTATTAAAAAAAATATTGTATTAACAAAACTTTAAAAGGTAAAACACAGAACATGTATTAGACGACAATAAACGATGTCTTAGTCATTATAGAAAATATGTTTGGTGAATGTAGGTGTAGGTAAGTAAGTAATTGAAAAGTGAATGAATATGACGTAATAGATAAATAGATGAGCAAATTGAAGACCTTACTAGTGATGTTTCAGGCGACTACGTCAGAGATGATAAGGATGAGTGTATATTTGTATAGTGAAGTAGGTATGTAATAATAATGGCTCCCCACACCGATTTCGGTGATAGTGGCCGGTTTCATTGATACCAGGCCAGCTATGCAGGAGTTATTTTATAGTGCCAAGAGTGTGTGCAGTACACAAGAGCACTCTCTCTCATTTATTCTCGAAACCCAGTGGGACGGATGACCGACACGACAGGCGCGAGAGATCAGGCGCAGGATTGACTTTTTACATGCCCATCCATCACCTTTCTTGTCAGAAAATCAGGTGATCAGCCTGAATTGTTCCAACCAAACATGGAAACAAATTTTTTTGTTGTTCCATCGCGGGAATCCAACCCACGACTTCCGAGTCGAGAGCCAAGCTCTTAACCGCTGGACCACGGAGGCTGTTAGGTTATGTAAGAAATACAAGCATAACAACAAATGAAGATCGTACATTAAAGTTAAAAGATAATAATGCAATGAGCAATACTACTACTACTATTTTAAAAGTTTGTAAGGATGGATGTTTGTGACTCTCATGCAAAAATTCTGTAAGGATTTCGATGAAATTAGCTCTAGGTTAAAACATGGGCTTCTTTTGTTACACAGTGCTCTCGTAGGTAAATGTATTTACGCGCGCAGAGCCGCGGGCAAAAGCTAGTGTAGATATATATGTATATACATCAGCAAGTGACCATAATTCCATTGTCGAGCAACTGGCCGAATCCGTGAGATGTCAAATAAACTTAAAATTAAAACCTCTAATTTTTCTATATGCAGGCTTTCCTGAAAGGCGAGACACAAATTCTAGCAGATGAAGCATTCCAAAACGCTGTCCAGTCTTATTACGATGTGTTCCTGAAATCGGAGAGGGTCGAGCAAATGGTCAAAGCAGGGGCGTGTTCTCACCACGACTTCCGCGAAGTTTTCAGGAATAACATCGAAAAGAGAGTCAGGTTAAAACATTTCTTATTATTATATAATAATATAATAATAATATATGGACACTTCACACCACGTCAATCTAGTCCCGTGGTAAGTTCTCGAAGAACTTGTGTTTCGGGTACCAGACAAGGGAAATATACTTTATACTTTTTATACTATACATATATTTAAGATTTTATTATATTGTACACATGTTTAATACACATCCATGACCCAGGAATACAGAAAAAACTTTTTTGTAGGCTTTGGTGGCTTTAGCACCAACACGCTCAACCACTGAACAACAGAGGTCGTCAAATTATTGTATTAGCAGTATACGAAAACCTCTGCTAATCTTTTTTTGTACGACTGAATATTCAGGCTCTTCATTATTCGCTTCCTTTATGTACTGTCACTGACAGACCCGGTGTATTACATTTCGATCACATCACTCCGGAAAAAAGGTCCAAAAGAGGTCCACCAGGGCCCCAATTCTCGTACCTCGAATATCGGTTCGATTGTCAGTCTGTCCCGGTCGCGCGCGCATGATTTGGCGCCTATGGGAAAGAGTCAGCGCGATAATCGAACCTAGATTGGTGACGTGCACGTGAGTGAAAATTTTATATTCGCGAAATAAAAGTAAAAAAACAAACTGTCGACATAGATTTGTTGGTAAGTATTACGTGAGTTATCTTATACAAATATCGTTAAATTTACAGATCTTTACCCGAAATTGATGGACTTAGCAAAGAAACGGTGTTGACAACGTGGCTCGCAAAATTAGACTGTATTATGAAAGGGACAGGTGAGTTAGTAACATTAGATCTATAATTATGAAAGAAATGAAATCGGGAAGCCTTGTAATATAAGTTTATAACGTAGCGTAGCTATGATTTTAAAGGTGATAAATATCTCAGGTTAAAACCCTTAGTAAAGCGCGCACTGTGCAGTCCCCTTTAAGATATCCCTTTTAATTGATAATACACAATAGTAAAGATGAGAAAATACAAAAAAAATGAAATGAAATTATTATTTGATCATAAACGGAAGTAATTTAGTACGTTGATTAAATTACATCTTTCGATACACCTACAAGCATGCTATCATTCTCAACCGATGGATCAAAAGGCTTCCTGTTTTTAGTTCTTTAGCATAGGCTCTATAGAATGTTATTAAAAGGAACAGGGCCTTGTTTCATACCCTCAAAATTACATTTAAGTGAATAAAATGCTTAGAATTTCATGGAAAATTATTCGGCCCTTTTAAAGATATTTATGAAACACGGTCAAGCATGCCGCTGTGTATTTTAAGCGTAATATGCTTGAGTCTGCAACGCCTTTGAATGTGTGTAAAAACATCGGTGTGCTCATTAAATTTTCACTTAATACAAAACATACCAAATGTAATTTTATGTTGTAGGGATTGATGTTTAGCTAGAGATGAAACTATAGTAATATTATATAATAAATGAAAATAAAAACCGGCTAGGTGTGAATCGGGCTCACGCACGAAGGGTTCCGTACAAAACGGAAAAAAAATCACGTTGTTTGGGAGCCCCCCGAGTGAAAATTTCAACTGTCTAGCTATCACGGTTAGAGAGATACAGCCTGGTGACAGACGGAAGGACAGACAACGAAGTCTCAATAGGTACAAAACCAAACTAAAGCGTTAAAAAGGGAAGTTTTTTCTCTTTGGTAACGAAACCCTAAGAAAGATGATTATGCAATCTCCTCAAAGGATTACATTAATACTAAAAAAATATCGTCGACATATAAGTAACAAAGGAGATATAATGATACCTTACAATTTCTTAACTAACTGCTAAGTTAAATCAAAAACGAAATATTAAACGTCAAAACGATAAAGTGAGGGGCTTCTGTAGACTTAATAACAACACTAACAAGTTTTGGAAGTTAAATATTAATTATTTATTTGAAAGCAAACTTCAAACAGAAACTAGTTGAGCTGTTTGAAGCGATAACCGAAAGCTACACAAAACTCATAGAACATTCAACAGTTAGTAATAATGATTTTAATATATTTAAAACTCAATTATTTTGGTATCGGGACAAAAACTAATTTAGTCTAAAAATAGATTGATAAAAAAGTTGCTTACACTAACATATGTGTTTTAGAAATAGGTAAACACAACATTATCAATGTTCAAGATTTACTTGAAATGCAAAATATATTTCCAAAAACATAACACATGTATTCGAAGAACTTTTATATAATCTCCCAGGCGTATAAGAAATTGATAGCTTTCGGTATTTATTACCCACAAAACAAGTCTTGCAAATTATGAGGAGAGAGAAAGAGATAGTTTATTACGGCCATAATATTTCTTATTCATATACAACAACAGCGTGTCTAAAGATGTAAATTTTGGAAATAAAAAAACATTTAATAAATGTGCAGCATTGGACAAACCTCAGTGGTTTTAAGTGCTGTTAATATTAAGTTAATTTGTATCTTTTTCAATTTTGGTACATAAAGATAAAATATATATAACGTCTCCGAAAATGAACTACGGATAGTTCGGGCACACGATTCACTGCTTGTATAAAGACGTTTAGGCAATAAAAATATTCGTCATACTCAAAGTAAAAAATCATCTCATGTATGGCTGACTCTCCGCTAAACGCAAACTCGCCCATATAAATAAATAATATTTTTTTCTACAAGGACAATTATTTTTCTGCCTAAACGTCTTCACATAAGCAGTAAATAATGTGCCCGAAATATCCGTAATTGATTTTTATTGATCTTATATATTTGTATTACAAAACATTCTTGTTTCTTTTTTTCTATTCGCATTTTATGCGGAATTTCGATATTCTATTTTGATTATAGGTATTGATTAAAAATTAACACGATAACATTTGAAAGTATCATTTTATGGAACAATAACAAAATAAATTAATCCATGTAACATAATATGTTAAATCTGTTAAAGTTTTCATGGTTTACAATGTGTCTACATCTACTTTCGCAACTCTTCGTCTTAAGCTCTTGTATATTAATTAAAACTTACTTTATCAATAACTTAGTCAACTTCTATTACTGTAGGTATAGTGTATCCTCTGTATAATGAGGGATTTACATGGGTCGATTTTCGCCGTGCGGCACGTCGCTTAACAAACCACCACAGTATATTTGTTGGCAAAATTGCCTTACGAGTTACGACCTAGTGGAATTGTAATTTACGTGGTCGATTTTCATCGTGCAGCTGATATCGTGCGGCGAAAATCGACCCATGTAATACCGTATAAGACACGAGACTTCTTATGTTGTGTTTTATTATTGTGTACATTAAGTTAATTTTTAAATACTAACAGTGTCACGTATTAATATTAATGTTGTGAGTACATTGTTTTCCTCGAATCCACAAATTTTTCTGCCAAGTAAATTGTAAAGTAAGTTTTGATTAGTATACCTATATAAACATTGTGTGTCTAATAATAAGTGTGTGTTGCTTGCATCTATCTCACTGTGTGTGTTTCTCTCCCTACACACCCCAGGGATAACAGGTATCACTCGAAACATTTTCCTTCAGACAATTCAGCTTATGTCTCGTGATATTGCTTGTTTATTTGTCTGTGTATGATGCACACGAACGCTGTAATACAATACAGCTTCAGCTTTTTACATTGACGATTTGATATTGCATTATACTTTACAGAACAAAATATATTTACTACAGACACTTTTAAGGATATATTTATGTTGCAGCTAATGGATGTTTTCTTATTATTAACACCAATATTGTACGTCAATTTAAGTACGCATAAGATCATAAGATATCTTTTTTTTATATACTTATAATTATCCTTGCGTTATCGATATTTGAATATTGTTCAAAGTTTCACGACTCAGTTTTATCATATTTTGAATCCTGAGAAAACAAACGGTTATCCACTGTTAATATATAGATTTGTACGAGTATTAATTCAATCGTTCATCGTCAGCAGCAGCATTATTTTCAACATACATTTCACAACACTGCTTTATTTTCGACTTCTCACGTAACAAATAGAGCTTAGAATAATATTTACTTTTATGATACAGAGATAAAAAGGTAAGATTGCATAGAGTTGAGTATTTCCATACTAACAAATGTACTAAACTATTTTGCCATTTAACTACTAAAATTTTCAGCACTGGTGATGATGGTGATCTTATTTGTGCATTATTTAACATTACAGATTTAAATCTTTTTGAAGTTTTACAATATTTGATTCAATTCCTGTATTAATTTAGCCACATACTTAGGTTTTTTTATGCTTTACATATTTCGGGAACCGTACATACTCAATCGGTCACTCATTTAAGCATTATACACCACAAGCACTTTACAGCATGTTCATCCAAAGTTTCTGACTTCTATTTGGGTTTCTCTAGGAATACCTGGTGATGATGAAACGAAGCGGCCCTCTCGTGCTCAACAACAAAGCCTCAACGCAGAATGTATTCTGAGCAAAGAACAACTCTACGATATGTTCCAGCAAATTCTAGGTGTCAAGAAGTTTGAACATCAGCTGCTTTTCAACGCTTTGCTTGTAAGTTTTCTATCAATATTAGCAAGGAAATTTAAGCATGGAAACTTTGGGTTTTATTATATTCTAAAGATTATTTGATTGGCATTAGGTAAAATCTAGACAAATATATTATCAGATTTTACTCTTTCACAGTCATAAACAGTCCTAAGTTTACAACGACAACTAAATTAAATAGTTTACCATTTTATTTACAGTTAGATTCGGCTGATGAACAAGCTGCAGCGATCAGAAGAGAACTTGATGGTAGAATGCAGAAAGTCAACGAAATGGAGAAGGTAATTATTTAATTATATAAGGTTATTATACCTATTTTCTAATTCGTACTAGTTAGGAATGTTTCTTATAGCAATTAATGATTTAAAACTAAGATATAAGAAAAAGAGACCTAATGTGTAACCATGTGGAATACCGTTTAGTTTTTGAGAAAAGAAATGGTTTCAATGTTAATTTAATTTCAAAGATGAACGAAAATTAGAGTAAATATCGGTTAGTCGTTATAGTTTAGACGCTATGAACAAAATATTTTTTTTACTTACAGAATAGGAAGCTGATGCCGAAATTCGTTCTCAAGGAGATGGAGTCGCTGTACATCGAAGAGCTCAAGTCATCCATCAATCTGTTAATGGCCAATTTAGAATCACTACCCGTGTCCAAGGGTGGTGCTGACTCTAAATATGGCCTTCATAAAATCAAGCGGTATAATCACAGGTCAGTTGTAAATATAAGAAGCAAGCAATCATAATGCAATTTTTGAGAGCATTAAGATGAGTATTAGATGAAAATCAAATGAAATATCAATAAATGATCTAGAATAAATTAAATGTTGATAGTTAAGAACAATAAGCTTACCAATTACATTTTCCAAAAACAAATACTTCCAAAAGTAAAGCTCCATAGGTACTCTTGAGAACTGACTAAGGAAACGACTCATTTTCTAGTTATAATATAATTATTATGAAGCGTATGGTCATAATATTGGACAAAGCAGGTATAAAAATGTAAATGCCTACATTTTTCCTTTTGTTTGAACTCGTTACATCATACATGTTTCTAGTCCGATCCTTATCCATATGAATGAAACTACATAGTAACAATTTATGTTTTAGAATAACGTCATAAAACGTTACCTACATCAATGCAATAAAATTTTAAATAGTTTTCTTATCACTATTTTAACTTTTATTTTAACTTTTTATAACTTTTTTATAACTTATTATAACTTTTGAAAACATTAATACATTTAATTACTATCTCGTCGTTAATATTTTGTAACTTTCGTAATATTATATTATGATGTTCAGGACATATTTCATAATATCACTTGAATACTACCAAAATAATTATAGCGAGGAAAAAATCTACTCTTTTTACATCTGACAGGATCTACTTTTGCTACAACTAAACCTTAAACTTCATCTTCTATACTTATTATTTTATGTTTGACTTTTCCCTTGCACAAAACCGGATGGTATGAAGGAAGTACAAGTAATAAATCCATTATATGATTTTGTTTGCGCACGTGTCTTGTGTCTTGTGTAGAGGGAATCTTACACCTCGCCTGACACTTACAATGGGGAAGAACATGATTTTATTATACTTATAACAAACAGTAGACTTTTTTGTTTTCCATTTCAATTAAATTCGAAATACTAATTAATTTTTCATTATCATTTGAAGAATCAATGGTTTAAAAGAACCTTAAATTTGACTTAATCACTCTTTCAACTCGATCGTATTTAAGAAGGTATTTTACACCTCTGATTATGCCCCAATTGGAATCCTTAAACCAAATGACAGTAAACAAAATATCACAAATAAAAAAAAAACAAAATTCGAGAGGAAAACAAAAAAATTGTTAGCTTTGTTCTACCTCATTACTTAATACTACAGCCGTAGATAGTTCCAATTTAGTGTAGCGCTAGACACAAAATAACTTATGAAGATACAAACCAACAATCACAAACCAAAAATACAATCAGGCCCAATTACTTTCAAATTTATTTTACCATTGATTTCTTGCTTTCATTTCTTATCTTGTTTCTTCATTAGTTTATCTTTATTAAAGATAGAAACAATATAGTATGTTCGCTTATAAACGTAAAATATACGAGAAAGCCTTAACATGATTTCTTTATGCTTATTCAAATAGACACGTAAAAATATTAGCTCATGTAACGCTAATAAGTGATAGATATATATTTAGAACAATATAAGTATTAGCATAACATGTATTATTACTAATAGACGAGATACACCAATGTTTATCAGCATTAACAATATCTACACGTCAAAGATTGTATCTGTTTCATTATTTACTGTTTTATGGATATAATTAGTAAATGTATTATTACTATTGCTTCTGGCAGAATCTTGTTTATTATTTAAAAAAATCATGTATGTAATAACAATTTTTACATTATTCCATAAAATAGAAAATCTAACGTTAATAATGAAATGCTTATGCTTTTATAAGCCTTAACCCTAAAATCCCTGACCATAACCCTGTAAGATATTTCATTCTTTAGATTATATTTACCTTTGTATGTTTATAATCATTTAACATTTCATATTTGTTGTGCTTAATCATTCTTGGTATCGGTGATGGATCCAATGTATGCCACCTCATCCTTAACGGCTTGTGTATGTTACTTTATTATATCAACATACCTTTCCACATTCAATTTTATTATTATATTATATGATATTTATGGATATAATTTAAATTTAATTCACTTTTACCTTTGATATTACTAATATATTTTTCATTAAATATGCTAACTTTTTTGTCTTTGTCTTCAATGTTTAAATTAATGATTACATGTTTGTATCGTTCGGTGGTGGTTTTGATATAGATCGAATGCTGGACCAGACCCGAGTCCAAGGTTGAGTAAGCAGCTATGTTTCAGATCGCAAGGCTCTTTAGCGAATAAATTGACTGGTGGGGAATCAGATGGGACTGACGTGGATACACAACTAACGAAAATGGATGTTGTTCTGACGTTCCAAATAGAGGTAATTCTTATACGCTTTCGGTGTTTTTGTTTAACAGTTTTTGTGTCTATCTGTGGTTTGTTGTAGACAATGGTAAGTAACTAGTTAAGAATTTTGGATTCACGCAGTAGGTATATGTCAAAATGTTCACCTATCAGATTTTTATTTTGTGATGCGTCAAAATTTTCAATTCTTTGTTCAATTAGACCTCCTTTTTTATTTCGCTTCTAATGTGTTCATTCCTTGTTTGCTGCAATGTACTCAAAAATAATGGTCGTTATGTTCTTTTGTCTACACTATTACTAATTTGTATCAAAATTTTGTATTTCTACTTCGTAGCTATTGAATTTTATTAACAGATTTTATTTATATACATATTATAGGTTGTAGTAATGGAAGTGAAAGGTTTGAAATCCTTAGCTCCCAACAGAATTGTCTACTGTACGATGGAAGTTGAAGGTGGGGATAAATTGCAAACCGACCAAGCTGAAGCTTCAAAACCTATGTAAGTAATACCGTCAGCAAGAATATTCTTTTTTGTCATTATTTTGTTATAAAATAAGGCTGTTAATTTATAAAAATTTATAACAAGGTGGGATACACAAGGTGACTTCAGTATAACCCAACCGTTACCGGCCGTGAAAGTAAAGTTGTACACTGAAAACCCTGGAGTTCTAGCTCTAGAAGATAAGGAACTCGGGAAGGTCGTACTACGACCGACACCGCTGTCTAATAAGGTAAATATGAAAAGTAGTCCTACTAATAATCTAATTTAAATTATAAAGCTTTAACAACAAGTGCCATTTCTTTATTTAATTGTACAACAAGAAACAATAAAAAAAATAAGAAATACAGTTTTTAAAAAAATTGAACATTAATTTAGGCACCAGAATGGCATCGTATGAATGTACCGAAGAATTCGCCAGATCAAGACCTAAGGATCAAAATTGTATGTCGAATGGACAAACCACTCAACATGAAACATTGCGGGTGAGAATAATACCGGTAGTTTTTGTGCTTTTATCAGACGTCTTTTACGTTGGTTATCGTACCTATATTTTTAAGATCACTTCTTTAGCTCGTTATAGGTATTTTAGTGTACAAAGGCTGGGGTCTTCAAATTAAATACTGGATGTGCTGAATCACTTTATTTGCACAACTAGTTAGGTAGGCGGTGGGCAGACGACTAACTCTCGCAGGAGTTAATTCGCCACGCCACGAATATAGCTGACTTTACATTATGCAATTTCCGAGAATTATAACACACACTACATACACCCCCTTCTAAAAAAAAAATGATTTACATAATTGACAAATAACAAAAAAAATTGAACTTAGCAAACGTTAACATTTGGGAGCTTATGTTGTGACGAAAGACTTAAATCTGTACCCTGATTACAACTTAATTCCTTCCTTAACATCTTCCTTGCACGTGAAACACAAACTTTGTATATTAGAATAGCACAAAATTGGAAATAAAGTGAATGCAAATATTTCTAACTTAACGTCTTTTAACAATTAATATGTGCTGAGATGACATTACGCAACCTTCGCGTACCTACTTGCTAACAAAAATGCCAATGCACCATTAACCTAGTTATCATCCAAGAATCTTACAGGTCTTTTAATTTTTCTGCCACTACGTGATTTCTGTAAAGGCGTATACACATTAGCCTCACTATGCTGATCTAATCTACTGTCATGTCTGACTTCATTTTCTTCTAAAATATACGCGGGCTTAAGTCTATCAATCGACACATTACGTTCTCTATTATCAATTAATATTTTAAAAACTTTACTATTTCTTTCTAAAACTTTATATGGTTAGCGGTCTCCGTACCGCGTCCACTCTTAGAAAAACATGTGAACAGGAATTTAGATCAGCATGCACAAAAGTACTATTACTATTTTTACATGCCCTTTTTATGGGCTTAATTTTGTTCAAAGTGTCTCTTAAATTACTTATAAATGAATGTGGATTATCAATTTTCATACTTTTATCTGAACAAAATTCTCCCGGCAACCTTAAACAATGTCCCAGAGCAAATTCCGCCGCGCTAATATTATCGTTGTCCGCTTGACAAGCAGCTCTCAATCCTAACATGACCGTAGGTAGTTCTCTACTAACCATGATAGATTATTATTCAATCTAGCCACCAGAGCCGACTTCAAAGACCTATGCCACCTTTCTATCTTACCGTTACACTGTGGGTGGTATGGGGTAGTTCTCGTTTTTTGGATACCTAATAATTTCATTAAATCTGTGAATAATTCGCTTTCGAACTGTCTACCTTGATCGGTGGTAATAATTTTAGGACAACCGAAACGACAAATCCATCCTTCATAAACTGCTCTAGCTACCGACTCTGCGGTCATGTCCTTCACAGGGCAAATCTCAGGCCATCGTGTTAATCTATCGATCATAGTGACGCAGTAAAGGAAACCGTGCTCAGTTTCCGGTAAAGGTCCTATCAAATCAACGTGCAAATGTTCGTAACGTTCGCTATGGTTAAAATCGCTAAGTTTCGAAACTGTGTGCCGAATAACCTTACTTCTCTGACACCTCACGCACGTCTTGGCCCAGGTCCCTACGTCCTTATTCATACCTGGCCAAAAAACTTTTTTACTAATTAATGCACGCGATGCTCTAACTCCAGGATGAGAAACGTCATGAAATTTATGAAAAATACTTTTCCTAAACTGCGATGGTATATACGGCCTAATATTCTGAGCTGATGTTTCACAATATATTTTAATATCATCATTATTATCGAGCGCTAACTGTTTCCATTGCAATTTATCATTCGTTTTCATTAAATCCGCGAGCTCAGCGTCTGTCGCCTGTGCTCTCGCAACCTCCACGTATTCGCTTGAACTAGGGCATATGATACTCTCTATTCTCGATAAAGCGTCGGCCACCTGATTTTCAGTGCCTTGTATATGTTGTATGTCGCTTGTAAATTCGCTAATATACAACAATTGACGCGCTCGCCTAGGTAACTCTTTATTAGAACTTATTTTACTTAAAGCAAAAGTGTGCGGCTTATGGTCCGTGTAAACTGTTAAATTTCTACCTTCGATTAAATCTCTAAAATAAACTATTCCCGAATAAATCGCTAAAAGCTCCTTGTCGTACGTGGAGTACTTCTTTTGCGGTTCTGATAACCTTTTTGAAAAATATCCTAAAGGTTTCCAAGAATTGCCTTCCCACTGATTTAACACTGCCCCTATACTAAAATCTGACGCGTCAGTCATTAACCCTAATTTAGCATTAGATATCGGATGCGAAATAGTGACGGCCTTTTTCAAATTCTCTTTACACACTTCAAATACACTATTCGCCTCGTCTGTCCAATCTATACGCGTCTTATCTCGTTTTTTAGCCCCGTGTAAATACCTATCTAAAACTCCCTGAACTCGAGCAGCGTTAGGAATATGATTTCTGTAAAAATTTAACATGCCCAAAAATCTACGTAATTGTTCTATTGTCTCCGGTTTCGGATATGACTCGAGAGCTTTAACTTTTTCCGGCATCGGACTTATACCTTTTTCCGAAACTAAATAGCCTAAAAATTCTATAGACGACTGTCCAAAAACACATTTACTTAAATTAATAGACATTTTATATTTACTCAATCTTTCAAATACTAATCGCAAATGTTCTCTATGTATATCGGGGTTATCCGATCCAAGGATGACGTCATCTATGTACCCGAACACGACTGACTGACCTTTGCCCCCTGTACAGTCGCCGCCATAATTCAATTGTTCTATGTCTGATAAGACTGTATTATTGATAAATCTTTGAAATGTTTGTGCCGCGTTACGCAGGCCAAACGTCATTCTTGGAAATTCAAAAAGGCCAAATG
Organism: Phengaris alcon alcon; assembly: GCA_037179445.1. Taxonomy (NCBI): domain Eukaryota; kingdom Metazoa; phylum Arthropoda; class Insecta; order Lepidoptera; family Lycaenidae; genus Phengaris; species Phengaris alcon. Next base: position 101,314 of record JAYRCH010000347.1, read on the forward strand.
GCGTAATAATAGCTGTTTTTTTAATGTCATCTGGATTAATACCTATAAAATGATAAGCTCTACAAATATCTAATTTTGAAAAAATTTTCTTATTATGTAACCCATACGTAAAATCTTGTACTCTAGGTATCGGATAACGATCTGGCTTTGTAATTGCGTTTAACATCCTATAGTCCCCACAGGGTCGCATACCACCATCCTTCTTAGGTACAATATGTAAAGGACTGACCCACTCACTATTTGAAGGTCTACATATTCCTAGTTCTTGCATCAACTGAAATTCTTTTTTAACCCTATCGTACCTGTCGGCCGGTAACCTCCTGGCACGCGCGTGGACAGGTGGTCTAGTAGTCTCTATGTGATGATAAACGGAATGCTCTGGGACGTCCTTGAAGGTTGGCGGTCGCGTGATGTCCTGAAATTGTTCCAGTAAATTCGCGTAAGGATGGTTGCTATTTATACTTTTAATAGTGTCGACAAAATTTGTACTTTTAATTCCACAGACCCTTAGGGTGGTCACCGTATCAATTAACTTATTATTATACAGATCTACATTTAATTTAAAATTCCTCAAAAAATCTGCACCTATTATCGGCTGTTTTACATCACATACGACAAAAGGCCATTTAAATGACCGTCTTAAGCCTAACGATAACTCTAAATTACATATTCCATAACATTTAATTTCGCTGTCATTAGCAGCATACAACTTTAGATCGATTTTTTTGATAGGCTTTCTAACACACCACTTTGGAATTACGGAAATGTTAGCGCCTGTGTCGATCAAAAAACTATATTTCGTTACATTATCTCTAATCAATAAACGATGGCTTTTGGTTACCTGACCTTGAGTACATCCGTCCACCGAGCCCGCATGTACCCCATCTAGTTTTCCGGCTGCTTGGCTCGCCACGCGCAGGGTTGCTCGCAGCGGTTAGCCCTCGATCTGTACCGAAGATGAAAACGGCACAGCCAGTCCGGGTCCCCAGGTACTCTTCGCGGCCGCGATGTCGATCTTCTCCTGAAGTCGGTCGGTCTGTAGTTGCTCCTCGAGCGCCCGCGACCCCTTAGTTCGGCGCGGAGCGCTGCAACCTCCAGCTCCAATCTGCTCATCTGCTCGTCCGACTGTCCATCTGCTGCCTTCTTGCATGACACCGCTGCCACATCTCCGACGTTGGTGTATTCAGTAATCTTGTCTGCCATGGCCGCCAGCTTGTCCAGAGACTGATCTTCACAAACCGCCATGACTGCTCGAACTGATGACGGCATCTTCGACAACCACAGGCTCTTGAGTGTGTTGTCCGCAATTTGTGCGCTGCGCCCCAGATCTTTCATGCGCCTTAAAAACTGGGAGGGTCTTTGCGAACCCAACCCCAGCTCCGACACCAACTTTTGCATTTGTCTTTCGGCACTCTCTTCATAAACCTGCAGCAGTCTCTCCTTAAGCGCCGTGTACTTGTCCTGGGCGGGCGGTGACATCACGAGGTCGCTGACCTGCTGAATGGACTCTTTTCCGAGTTTCGATATGACCAGGTTGAATTTGGTCTCTTCACTCTGCTTCTGTGGGGCCATCACAGCCTCGAACTGCGCGAACCATAACCTTGGTAAGTCTGTCCACAATTCCGGTAGCTTGGTGGACACGCTTATGGATGCCAACGCTGCGCCTGACGCCTCTTCCTTGCAACCCGTGTCTGATGCCTTGTTCATTTTTCTCGAACGAAATTGAGCCGATGAGTCAATGAGCTGATGAGCCGCCTGCCGCTGTACTCGCCACGTGCCACGGCGTGTTCTTCTATTACGTCACGCTAACTTCCTGTCGACGCATGGAATTCGATCTCGAACAAAAATTTAGCCCACAGCCGATGTCACTATTTACGCCGATTCCCTTCACTACAAACTTTCTTCGAGAGTTCTTCGTCGGGGTCACCAGTTTAGTGTACAAAGGCTGGGGTCTTCAAATTAAATACTGGATGTGCTGAATCACTTTATTTGCACAACTAGTTAGGTAGGCGGTGGGCAGACGACTAACTCTCGCAGGAGTTAATTCGCCACGCCACGAATATAGCTGACTTTACATTATGCAATTTCCGAGAATTATAACACACACTACAGTATATAACTTAATATATAATTTTATTACTTTTAAACCACATTCCATATATTTATTACTTATATATTTTATGATTTTCAGATATTTGCACGTAATTGGGAAGGCGGTATGGCGAAAATGGAAGAGACGGTACATGGTTTTGGTTCAAGTGAGCCAGTACACGTTCGCACTTTGCTCATACAAAGACAAGAAGTCCGAACCAGCAGAAATGATGCAGCTCGATGGATTCACCGTGGACTACATCGAGTTAGCTAGCGGTAAGAACATTAGTAGAAACAACCTATAAGTATTTAGTAAAAGGGCTTAACGCATGTTATAAACCATTAACAAAAGCTAGTCGACAAGAAAAAGGCTACTTTTTTGTTTTAAGCTCTTAAGAATTTAAGAATATTTTTTCCTCTGCTGAGAAAAAAAGAACGATAGAACGGCAAATAAATTCGTTTCAATGTGATTCGAATTACAGCAAGTGCTATCATATTAGTTTAAGGCATTTTTTCTAATCCCGCGAAACGATATTCCATTGGATTTTGATTCCATTCCATTTTGATGGACTATGCTAGTTTTCGCAGCATCACATGGACCATGTTATACTTGTTTATTTTAAAGTTCGAGTGAAAAACCATTATTTCCATTTGTTATATTTTTATCTGATATCTTTCTAGATATGATCTGTAAGTTTCCCTAGCAATTTTTTACTCTTCGATTTTAACTAAATACATTTTTAAATGTTTATGCTTTCTGCTTGCACAATCTCACGCTTTTAAGTTATCGAATTTTAAATGGATTTTCTATGTTTTTACAATTACTTATTTAACTGTTCTTCTATTTTATGATTATCTTCTATCTAGATTCCATGAAATACTTTGAAATATTCTAATAAAGTTTTGTTTTTTTTCAGCTCAATTAATGGTTGGACAAGGTAAGCAAAAGGCAGGTAGGCATTACTTGATCTTTTATTTTACTAGCTTGTAAGTGATATAGAATAGGGATATTGCCTAGTGTGGAATATCACATTTTTATAGATTAAATTTTTAAATTGTTGATTAAAGATACAAAAATCTAAAAGAAATAGGTATTTAGATTGAAACGAATAAAATGATAATGAAATAAAAAAAATATTTTATTTTATTTATTTAATTTAATACATACAACTATCATTACAGACAAAAATCCAATCCGATAGCGTAGGAAAGCGAATTATTTACTGATATTTCCAGTTCAATTAATAATGACTAATCATAGATAAAAATAATAATTAAAAAAATACATTCGATTACATAAAACATATGCCGCATATTGTCACTTTTGTGAACTCGCTCAGCGGACAAACGAATTTTGCCTTGTTAAGTGTGCCAAGCCTCTAGTGTCGCGAACAACTCACGAGGACGCCTCCGCCAAACATACCTATTGGGAACGCTTAGTGCCAGCCATTGTAGAGACTCACGTCTCTCCTAGTCTCCAGCTTATTGTACCCAACCATTCCTAATACAAATAATGTTAGATACCTCAACGGATAAAAAGGATAAACTCCGTAACATTTAAAATATAAAAATCTTAAAAATTTATTTTGTATACGCTCCATCATAAGCTTTTACTTGCTTTCATGCGGGGCCCACATTGCGGCGTTGAACTCCAGCTGACTAAATCTACTCCTCCTAAACGCATCGTATAACGTAATCGCCTTCACATTCAAGAACTTTGAGGCCCTTCGTAGTACGAAGCCCAGCCGCCTGTATGCCTTCTTACAAACGCTTATGACGTGGTCCCGGAAGAACAGCTTTTCATCCACTTGGACGCCAAGATCCCGAATAGACTTTTCCCTTGTCAACGCTTCAGCTACTTTATTTAACTTGTATTTCGTAGTTCAGTGGAGTCCTCGACTAAATGAAATAACTGAGCATTTTGTTTCGTTAAATTCTTCTTCCTACCTACCTTCGCTAATTCACCCTATAGGCGCTCACAATCGCTCACATCTCTGATCGCCAGGAGCAACTTCAGATCATCCGTAAACAGTAGGCATATTACATGCCTTAATATCTCCGGTAAATCATTTATCATGATGAGAAATTTTAATGGCCCCCAGTTACTACCCTGACTCACACCAGATTCTGTAGCATATGCTGCTAATCGACAGCCCGCAAATTCCACGTACTGCCTCCTACCTCTCATATAACTTACAAAAAATACACGTAATTTAGGTGTAAAACCTATTTAGCCTTCTTTGCCAGTAATATGTCATGGTCAACTACATCAAATGCTCTTCGGTAGGCCAAATACACTGCATCTACCTGCAATCCTCTATCCATATGAGGTGTAATGTACTCCATTACATCGAGCAAGGAACTGCTAGTACTCTTCCTTGGACGAAAAACATTATTTGCAATCCGTCAACGACGATTCTATTTGTACTTGAATCCATCTTTGAATGGCAGCTTCAAATACTTTGGCTGGCGTTGAAAGGATCGCCACCAGCTATATGGCTCAACTTTGGTTTCATCCCTTCCTTTATGTATAGGTATAACGCGAGAAATTTTCCACCGATTCGGGAAATACGAACTACCTAAACATAAATTAATATATTCGTTAGTGGTTTAGCTAATACCGAACGGCAGTATTTTATTAAAAAGGCAGGAATGCCATCCGGACCCGCCGACCGTTTCGGCTTTAAAAAACTAAATAAAAATAATTTGCAAATTCAAACGAAATTTGCTGACCAGACAACTCGTCCCCATATTGCCCATCTCTTTCTCGCAAAACGATTTGTTACGTTACAAGTTGCTACCGCCATACATTTTGTAATGACAAATGTATGGCGGGTGCAACTCGTGACGTCACAGGCCGATATATATCGCTCTCTTTCATATTGTGATTTTAAATTGTTTGTATCTTCGTTATGAGATATACGAAAATGGTTTCTAGATTGTTAATTAACATGTTGTCTAACATTGAATAGACGAAAAAAATTTTTTAGGCAACATGCCTATTATGAGACATAACAATATCGTCTTGTTAACACATAGAACGTCGTATCACATGTGCCTGACACACCATAGTATTTTTTCTGCGTGGCAGCTTAAGGGGTAGCTTCTAGCAGTGTTATTCTGATAAGATGTTTTTCAGATTCTATAATGTTGTTATAATTAATTAAGTCGCAAACTACTCGTATGTCTGTGCTTTTGTTTCTTCTTCAAGTTGTCTTTCTTTACATTTCGTGGATTTCCAAAATGTTTACCTTTATGTGTAGTAATTTAAATCACATTATCATTAGGTATTCCGTTAGACGTACTTTCATCGTATTTCATTATTGATCACGTAAAAAATTATGTTTACAGTAAAATTCAGTACTATTAATATGGCATGTCATTTAAAACTAATAACAGTTTGCAATGTACGGTGATATTACTGTCTGTAGGTCTGTGAGTCTGAAGGGTCGTTAGCCAAATTAAAACATTTTTACCTATAATTGCTTTGTAAATTACTATTTTCACGACGACCGTTATTGTAACTGCAAAATGTATAAAATATTTAAGGCAGAACTTGACTGTAGAGTATTCAATAGAAGTTAATGACATAATATTAAATATAATAAAGTGCGTAATACCGACATACTGCATAAATTATTACAAATGGTTAGATATTATAAGATTAATTTCTTGTTATCACATTCAATAGAGAAACCTATTACCAAAGCTTTTCGATGTTTGATTTTTCAAAATATTGACTTCAAATGTTTCAGAATTGGAAGGGGCAAAGTATTTCATGAACGCCGTAAGGGATGGTGAATCGGTTCTGATGGGAGTAAGTGATGAAAACGAGTGTCATCTATGGGTGATGGCGTTGTACCGGGCAACCGGGCAGAGTCACAAACCGACACCGCCCACCACATCGGACACACACATCAAGATTATGGGAGGTATGTATTGATACATTAAGTTTCATTTTCACGTAATGATAGAATAACGAAAATAAACTTTGTAATGCATGTGATTATTATGCTGATTATGCGAATAATAAATCAATAATACTTAAGACAACACCAACAGGTTTAGTTATGTGTTGTCAGGATCAAGTTTTTCTTAAATACTAAAACAATAACTACAAAAATGATAATTTTGTAGATGCAGACAAAGCTCGCAAGCATGGCATGGAAGATTACATTCAGGCTGATCCTTGCCAATTCGACCATCACCAACTCTTTACAGTATTACAATCTTTGACGCTCAAGTATCGATTGCAAGATCCCTACTGTTCTTTGGTAAGTTTTTTTCTTGTGTAAACTCTATTAAATTGATTCAACTGGATAAGACCTATTGTTGTTAGTGTTTATCCTCCGACCATTTAGTAACAGCCTGTCATTTACCTTTATTTAAATACAAATTATTTATATAAAAATTAACAGGGTTGGTTTTCGCCTGGTCAAGTGTTTGTTTTGGATGAGTATTGCGCTCGCTATGGCGTCCGTGGTTGCTACCGTCACCTCTGCTACCTCTCGGACTTATTGGATGTGGCTGAAAGTGGATCCCAGACAGTCGATCCGACGCTCATGCACTATTCCTTCGCGTTCTGCGCCAGTCACGTACACGGTAACAGGTAATGGGCCTAATACTTCTTCTTGTGGTACCCCAAAGTACAATACGGGAGAATATCAAATATGGAAAAGATTTATTGTTCCAGTTATAAATTATAATTAATATTATGGTATGCATTATTTAATACCGTTATGATGATAAAACTTTTCCGCATATATTTACAAAATAATTAAATTGAATATTTCAAAATAAATAAGAAATGGTGTAACCAAAACTCTTTGATTATCAATCATAATTTAGTTTCAATCAGTCTAATATCCGCTACACACCTTGTATACCGTTGTAACGGTACTAACCACGTTGTATTGCAACGGTTTAACGGCGTAAGCCGAACATTGCAGTTTTATAGATTGTGTGTATAGCAAATCGTTACGATAATTCGCTACGATTTGCCGTACGCATGATTGATGAAACTGCATTCGTCGATTTACACCGTTAAATCTTTGCGATAAAACGTAAGGTGTGTAGCGAGCTTAACTACAATGTTATTTTAGTATTATTGAAAGATTTATTAGAAGCGTAGTTGTTGCAACTGTATTAAGGTCCCCCTCGAATGTTTGTGTAGACCTCAATTAGAAAACTCCATCTCAACAAACTTATACCAACTTCGACACTTTCTCATACCAATCCCAAAATTAGACCCTATTTTGTATCTAAGAATAGACTTGCCCGAAACATACTTCGTAATGATTACTGTGCACGGATAAGATAATTTTTTAATTTTCATTCTACGAAAATTCTTTCATGAATAGTTTTCTCTATAGTAGTGAATAAATTTAAAATTTCTTACCTAAGAACTTCGTTATTAAAATATTTCCTGAATATATTGTATTCTACTACTAACATTCTATGCAGTATGCCTACTAACATTTCCTGGAACAAAGAAGTTGCTATCAACGAGTGTAAGTTTTTCTTCGCTATTAAAGATAGCTTTGAAAATTCTGAAACAAACCCTAAGTAAAAAAATTAATGATCGACGAAAAACTTACACATATCTAGTTAGTAACTGAAATCACTAATATTGCAGTACCTACTGCCACTGTACAGAGACCCCGTTTCAATCTTTCAAGCCATTTGTAAAATACGTTGATTGTAAAGATTTTAAGTTTGAATCAACAAAGAATTTGAATTTTTAGCTGACATTACCACGAGACTTACTTAAAAATCCTGTTATTACACGTAAATTATAACACGACTAATTCACGTATTTCATAAATGGTCTTTCTCAGTAGAAACTTCGAAGTCTGTTATACAACCTCTTTTTCCGTATCCTGCTTGCATCCTTCTAGAGTAAGCACACTTTTCACAGTACGGCCACATTGCCTGGCAGGCCTGATGGTGTTGGCAGCATCACGGTGCAAGAGAAGGAAAAGTTCGCTGAGATCAAAGAACGCCTTAAAACCTTACTCCAGCATCAGATCACTAACTTCCGACATGCGTTCCCATTTGGTAGACCTGAGGGTGCGCTTAAGGTAAATCTAGAAAAACATTATGTTTTAATTGATACTTGTTGAGAATTAGGAATTGAAAGTATTCTCCAATCACTTAGGTTCAGGATTTTCTTCGCAATTTTAATGATAAACATAAAAAACATAAAAAATAATTACAAAAAAAACTATTTGTAAATAGTGATGATTAATTATTATAGAAATATAACACTTTTATAAGTCTTTCAATCTGTAACTATAAAAATATGTAATACTAGTACAACTTACAATGTTTTGAAAAACATGAAAATCAAGTAATTTAATTCACCTCTAGGCAACTCTGTCGCTTTTGGAGCGTGTTCTGATGAAGGATGTAATAACACCTGTCGCACCAGAAGACGTCCGTACCATGATACAAACGAGCTTGGAGAATGCTGCATTGCTCAATTATCAAACGCTTAGTCAAAAGGCAAATATTGAAGGTAAATAATAATATGAAATATTAAATATCACATTCACCCAGAAAAATCATAATTGCCAGTTAATTTATTAGGAGTGCCTCAAGGATCTGTCCTAGGGCCATTTTTATTCTTTAGTTTAATGATAAATGCAATGCTATATTATTACCACATATATAACAACCAGATTTTAAAAAATCGAATAAGGAATTAATTTTAAAAGGTTACTCTAGAATGTGTAAACTACGTGAAGTGGATGCTTCAATATGTCACTAGGTGAAAATCCTCATATTAATTACAAAATGTGTTATCCAGAGGACCTTCGAGGTGAAACAATGGTGACTCCCGCTAAGAAGCTGGAGGATCTAATCCATCTCGCCGAGCTATGCGTTGATCTGTTACAGCAGAACGAAGAACACTATGCCGAGGTAAAAGATGAAGAAAAAAAAGACAACTTTGGTGATATTAGTCTAGTTATTGTTACAATTCAGAAAAATAATATAGAAAACTGATTTTCAGTAAAACTGATTTACTATAAAGAACTGTGTCAATTTTTTGACTTCAATCTTTGCAATTTACCGTCTCAATAATGATCATTTAAAATCAAATATTTATCTGAATTGAACATTACAACAATAGTTTATCATAATAAATGAACTTCAAATACGAATACATAATATTGTGCTCAGCTAAATAGCTGAGTATGTTTCGGTATAAAAATTAAAATTGAGTAAGTTCATTTGTTATGTATTTCCGTATGTAAAAATATATGTGTCGTGGTTGTATTCGGTAAGGCATCTTCAGGGTTATAAATGAGTCAGAGCTATGCCTTTAGTGGACAACAATGATATTTTTTATATTATATCTACCATCAAGTTGCCAGAAGTTAAGATTATACGAAAAAGTCTCAGGTGTAAACATTACAAACATAACAGAAAAGCTCTTGTGCAGTGCAGAATTTTGTTACTGAAACATTCTTAAATTCAAATTAACTTATTCTTATAAAAAGAAAAAACAAGTTGTGGTTTATAAAAAAAAACAAAGTGTTCATAATATTGATCTAGGCATTGCTTTGATACAAATTTAAGGAAATATGTTAGAAACCAGAGACAAGGTTGCAACTTAAGATGCTTTACTGTAGGTTGTCAGTGTTCTCTGAAATATAGCACCCTATTATCCTGTCGCTATTAGTGTGAGAAGCGATAAAATGAATTTTATTTTAACAGAGTCAATTTGAGTATGTTTGGCTATTTCTCTAGACACTACTATTTTTTCTAGAATATGACCAATCATTGATTTATTAAATTTAACTTGTGTCTCCTGGCTAGAATAAATCCGAGGATCTTGATGCTTGTCAACACATTTTAAAATAATAAATTGTAAATATTATCTTCTACAGGCATTACCAAAGGAGATGTCCAAGTTTAGTGGAAATAAAAACATTACAAATTATTTTGTACATAGATATTTCAAACATTAAACAAATTCTTCAGTTTGCAAATAAAAACTTCAAATTATCTAATCTATTTTACTTATTACCTAATAGCCGTACAGGAGAACAGTTTTATTTAATAATCGAGCAAGATGGTCTTATTAATAGAAAATATTAGTAGATCCATGAGAACACTGCCAACAAATATATCCATAAAGTAAAACTCTGTTAATATAAAAGGTCAAATTTCAATTAATAAAATATTGGCATTTTCATTTTCTTCGTAGTGTATTCGTTTGATTAGTGCCGATAAAATTTTTGACAAAAAGTTTAAGATGTAAAGTGGCATATTCAATCGACTAATAATTCTTGTGAGTGACTATGTATTACGTAGCTTTAACACAAGTGAAATTCTCAAAAGAAACCAATCCTTAGAATATGTCTTTTGTATAAGAATTTTTATGTATCCTTCAAAATCTTCGATGTATTTCGAGGTCCTTTCGTGCGTTTTTTACGTTAAATTTAAAGGATATAATATATTATTGTCGTTCTGAATTCCCAGTTACTTTGTTGGTGCAGAAATTTACTTGTGTTTGCTCTATATTTTGTGACTTTATTAAATTCTATCTTATTTTTTGTTTTTCCGCAGGTTTATAACACTAAACCCGATTCTAACGGACAGCCAAACGTAAATAAATTGTTCCACAAATCAATTAGATGCATTCATTAGATCTTGATCATTACTCACTTAAATTCGATCACAGATCTTTTTGTTGCAACACAATGTAAAGTTAGTAAAACACAAATGCTTCAGCATATCAATGTTATTAGATTTTACATAAAACAAATGCATGATTTCATATCATGAAACATAAAGTATGGTACTAGTTAAAGTTAGTTAATAGACAGATGTTCATTGAATGTTGAAAAAGCAGCTGAAACTGAAACAAATTATTACGATGAGTTGAAATTTACCTTTTATAGAAGGGACTAGGATATTGTTGTTTTCGAGGAATGTGCAAGAACTAAAAAATATTAAATAAAAATTACTTACATCATACTTAAAATGAGTTTAAAAGAAACAACAAGTTATTTCTCGATAGATATTTAAAACAAATAAAAAAGATCTTAAAATAGGCTGTCCATTAATAAAACGTTATCTTTAACGAGGTAAATATCAACTGCTCGAAAAAAAAAACCCATGAACCTATGAACTATCTGTGAAAAGAACGTCTACATATTATAGGTGTTTAGTTTGTGCTGCAAAAACTACGACCTTTTCATTCTAGGCTTTCACAAAATTTATTTGGAAACTTTTAAAAGTATATCACCAAATTGGCAGACTTTTAAATTCACGTCTGAAATGAAAAGAGTTATACATTAAATATCACATTTTCCATGCAAAATCACACAAAACATTTTTTGATTAAGTTATTTGGTATCGCTTTGGTTGCGCTATTAGATAATTCACGGATGTTTAGTTAGAAATATTGTACCATTTTGCAGATCATACAGATTGTCTGGTAGAAGTTTCACTAAAGGAATAAACACCATTATATATTTACATTCAACGTCTTTTTTTGCACTTCTAAAACATTGTATAGATACAGTGGATACTTGAAATAAATTCACTTATCACATCATCTAAGTTTTAAATTTATGGAGGTGTCAAAATACAGAGTGACATAATACTAATTACTATTACTTATTTATTGCACTCACTGGAAAACATAGATAAATCATTAGTCTCGCTGAGCGCTCGACACGATAGAGCTATACCTAACAACAAGAAATTAGTCAATGCGACAACTCGTTATAATTGTAGTGTGTAAAGTAGCAATTGACTTACATGTGACATATACTAGTGTGCGTAAAAAATTGTGATGTCAACTTTTGCCCGATTTAATGAAAAAAATATCTTATGTTGTATGTGTGTTAGTTAAGTTATTGGTTATAAATGTAGCTAAGAAAATACTTAAAAACCAGCTTTTGCCCGCTGCCTCGCCCGCGTAAAAACATTCACATTCTCTAATTATAGTAGTAGAATAGTAGGATTAACAATTGATTAAAAGTTAATATATCAATATATTATTCTTATTAAAAAAAAATCTTATTTCTTCTTTAGAAAATTAATAAAAATGACCGTATTACACATAATATATTTAACTGTAAAGATTTCATATTTTTTTTATATTTTTCGACCTATATGCTTCTTGGGAATAGTTACTTAGTTCCATGGGTAGAATCATAATAACTAGGTTAGATAAATGAAATAGGATATATTATAATAAATATAAGGAAAATAAATTCACATCATAATTTAACAAAAAATTAAATCGACTTCCAAAGTAAAAATGCATAAAAAAGTATGAAATAAAACTTATTTTCTAAATAATTCCCCTTTTAAATTAGGTTGACATTTTAACTATTTATCTACTCAATCTTCATAATTTTGAAGTTGGTACCAGCCCGAACAACATCTTGATAAAATAATATTAAAAATGGAACACACGTACCGACTTCAAAATTTTGAAGATTGAGTAGAGAAATACCTGGGCTGATTGATAACTGGCCGAAACGACGAACTTAAAAAATGATACGCAAAAAAGGAATATTACATTATATTCTGGCATCTTTTTGAAAATAGAACGCTAAATTTGAATTTAATCGAACTGATGGAATTTGTTTGAGAGGACGTAGAACTTTCTCTGTCGTAAATTTTCGTAACAATGGAAAGAAACGAAATTCGTGCGGTGAGTTTTACGTTTTAAATAGAAAACAGCAACCCAGATTAATACCAAGCTAGACAGTGTTTTAGGTAATTCTGCTCCTGCATTGAGTACATTTCACACCTGGGTAACTGATTTTAAACGTGGAAGACAGAGCTGCGAAGACGCCCACAGGTCTGGCCGTCCAAATGAAGTCACGAATCCGGACATGATCAAAAAAATTCACAAAATTGTATTGAATGATCGGCGCTTAAAGTTGCGAGAGATAGCAGAGATGGTGAGCATTTCATCTGAACGCGTTTTTAATATTTTGCACCAACGTTTGGGAATGAAAAAGCTTTGCGCGCGATGGGTGCCGCGTTTGCTCGCTGTAGACCAAAAGCAACGTCGAGTGGACGATTCATCGGAGTGTTTGGCGCTGTTTAACCGAGATCCTAATGAGTTTTTGCGGCGTTATGTAACAGTCGATGAAACCTGGATACATCATTATACTCCCGAGACAAAAGAACAATCTAAGCAGTGGACTGAGAGCGGAAAACCTGCGCCGAAGAAAGCAAAAACGGTTTTGTCGGCCGGCAAAGTGATGGCGACTGTTTTTTGGGATGCTCGAGGGATTATTTTAGTGGATTATCTGCAAAAAGGAAAAACAATAAATGGAGAGTACTACGCAAGCTTGCTGCAAAAATGAAGTGAAGAAATCCAGAAGAAACGACCACATTTGGCCAAGAAAAAAATGTTGTTCCACCATGACAACGCACCTGCACACACGTCAATGGTTGCAGTCGCCAAACTCCATGAATTGCGGTTCGAATTGCTACCGCATCCACCCTATTCCCCGGATCTGGCCCCGTGCGACTTCCACTTATTCCCAAACCTGAAGAAATGGTTAGGTGGCCAGAGATTTTCATCAAATGAAGAAGTCATTGTTGCCGTGGACGAGTATTTTGAAGGGTTGGAGAAAACATTTTATCAAACTGGTGTAGCAGCATTGGAGAAGCGCTGGACGAAATGCATCGAGGTAGAAGGAAACTACGTTGAGAAATAAATTTATTTTAAAAAGATTTTTGAAGTTTTTCTTTGTCGTTTCGGAAACTTATCAATCAGGCCTCTTAGTTAATATTTCAGCCAAATTTAAGGGGAATTATTTAGAAAATAAGTTTTATTTCATACTTTTTTGTGCATTTATACTTTGGAAGTCGGTTTAATTTTTTGTTTAAAAATAATAGTAATTTTTCCCTTTTTAGTGATATTTCTTAAATTCTTATTAACACATTTTAAGAACGTTTAAAATAAACGATCGAATGTATAATTGAATACGCGCCAAGCTTCCATTAGGTATTGTATATAAGATAATGATGATGATCACTGTATATTACATAATGGCATATGCTTGCAGTTCTTTAAACAATGTTGAAATTTCCAAACGCGTAAAGACTCAGGAATTATGTTCAGTGCTTTTGGATCCAGGGTATACCTTGGTGCAGAATCTTACTTTTTGGTAGCATATGCTTGAGCTACTTCTGAAAAAGTCAAAATCACTATACATGTCCACATAAATTTCGAGGAGTTATGTGATCAGTGTCCTTCTTATTTCTTGTCGGATTATTTTTACATAGTTTCACTGCGAAACATGTCTTTTTTCCGATTAAAACTAAAATTGAATAAAATATTCGGGATGTACACCTGTCATAAACCTTTCAATATGACTGGCTCGGGTAAGCCGACCTCAGCTGAGTATTTATCGCAGTGTTTTACAAGCACATCAGCTCTGTCTGGTAGAGCGCCCAGCGAGACCAATGATAAATGGGATAAGAAAATAATAGATAAGTTAAAAATTGAAGATGTAATAATAATTAAATCCTAATTAATAAACTTAACTAATCTTACCATTCAATCTGTATTAAAAACGTAGTTAAGCACTTAATATTTTCTTTTGACTATTTTAAGCACTAGCACATTACCTACATTCATAAGTATACTTTGTGGTACAAATAATTCGATGGGAACATAATATTGGGGCTTCCACTTAAAACGGAATTGATTTATTACATACTATTATACTTGCTGCTGCTGATTATTTTGATACTCTATTACACGTGTCTGGAAGTTCCAATGGGTAGAATGCATGATCTGAAAGAAATTAGATACTGGAACTTTGACCAAGACTTTCCGACGCTGAAATTATCTTGATATGGAAAGATGACATTACAATTAAAATTCAAATTGGGCCGAAATACCTTCCTTTTTTCCGAGCATTTCTTCAAAAGTCTTGGGTCAATGTTCAAAACTTCATCCTCTCTAATACATAGTGATTTACATGATCGTGTGATTCGCAGGCGTTCGCGTGGTTCTCGGAACTGCTTGTGGAGCACGCGGAGATATTCTGGGCACTGTTTGCCGTTGATATGGACCGAGTGCTGTCAGAGCAACCGCCCGACACATGGGACTCGTTCCCGCTATTCCAAATTCTGAACGACTATCTTAGGACTGATGGTGAGTTAAAACAGACTTCTTTCACTCATAATTACCTTATAGAATATTTTTATGTGACGCAACCATTGAAGTAGGGTAGAGATATTTTTATTAAAATATCAAAGCATATCTATTTTTAAAGTTGCTACTATTGTTCAAGTTTTTGTTGTATAAATATTTTAGATAACCTTAAAGGTGGCAGATTCCATGAACATCTGCGAGAAACTTTTGCACCTTTGGTGGTCAGATATGTTGATCTGATGGAGTCGTCTATCGCGCAGTCCTTACACAAAGGCTTTGAAAAGGAACGTTGGGAGATCAAAGGGTAAGAAATATAAATCTTTTACTTTCTTTATTGGCAATATACCTAAGTTAAAAAGTAATTTAATCGATATGACATCGAAATAATTACATTTGGAAACTTATTTCTAAGCTCATATGATTTCTTTTAGAAATGGATGCTCTACTAGCGAGGAGCTGTTCTGGAAACTCGATGCCTTGCAATGCTTTATCAGAGATTTGCATTGGCCAGAGCCCGAGTTCCGATCGCATTTGGAGCAGCGACTAAAGCTTATGGCCAGCGACATGATGGAAACATGCATTCAAAAAACTGAAGCGTCTTTCCAGGTTTGTCCATTTAATGAAAGTAGCATAAAGTATTGTATAATATTGAATTTCTAATGAATTAATTGCTGTTTTAATAGTATAAATTTACAAATCACCTGATTTTTTCCCACCACCAATTATAGTAACCACCAAAAGTAATTAGAAATTTATAATTTTGCAATTTATTATTAATTTGAAACCGTTAGGCATGGTTAAAGAAAAGCGTTACCTTCATGTCGACGGATTACATTCTGCCGGCTGAGATTTGCGCAATGGTGAACGTCGCTTTAGATGCCAAGAATCAGGCGCTAAAGCTGTGCGCTGTTGAGGGAGTGGACATTGTAAGTAACACTTTTAATAATATCGACAAAGCAATAATAAGTTACATGGGTTACTTAAAAGGTCTTGAATGCCTGAAGTTAATTGCCTGAAACCTAATTCTAATAGTTGCAACCGTTGACGTGCATGGCTTGAATAGGGAACATAATGATAGCGTAAATATACCTTATATCTCTGAAACAGTTATCTCTGTTAATACATTAATAATACTGATTGATTTAGAACAAGAAATAGAAAATAGATTAGAAGATTTCTTACTCAGAGTTAATCAAAATTTGACTACAACAGCACAGATAGATTAGTGATGATAAGATAGGATTAGCATAAAGATAGGCACAATAGGACAACGTTACAACTGGAAAATCAAAAATTGAGAATGTAAATAAATTAACTATTAGTAACCAACGTAATTTATCATTGCCAGCGAAATGAAAATTAAATTAATTTATTATTACTTAAAAACTTGAAGTTCCATCAAATAACGCATGATAGTTAAAGAATGCTTAATATTTGAAAACGTTTTAATGACCTACGATTTAGAAAATAGTGAACAAGCCTAAAAACAAACTTCAAGTTTGAGTAAGTAACACAGTTAATTAAATATAAACACACCGGCATATTTAGCGGAACACAAAAAAAAGGTCCATAATTAAAAAAATATGGTTTTATTTTAAAATCTACTTACTACACTTCTTTTGTTATTCAAAGTTTCATTTGTTTTACTTAAAATGAGATCACATTAAGAACAGATTTTGCGAGTAATGGCTATTTGTGAAAAATGGTACATTTTTGAACTTTTCATGTAACCGGGAAAAGTGAAAATTAATATTAAAATAACAATTAATTAAATTAGAAAAATGGTGATTAAAATCGCGTATTTCCTCCACGTGCTCTTATTAAAGTTTCTACCCGTCTAGGCATACTGAGAATGATGTTATCGATGGTTTCCTGGGATAGTCTCCGCCATTCCTCAACTACGGCGATTCGCAGTTCACCCATGTTGGCAGGAGCTGGAATTCTGGACTTAACCTTTCTTTTCAGCAAGTCCCAAACGTGCTGTATTGGATTCATATCCGGTGATCTCGCCGGCCACTCCATAACAGTGATATTCATATCATTAAGATAAGCTTGAGTTACCCGAGCGGTATGCGGCCGAGCATTATCCTGCATAAAAACAAAATCGTCACCGATATATGGGGCAAACGGTACGACATTTTCTTCTAAAATTTCTCTGATATAGCGGTCTGCAGTCAGACTCCCTCTGTCAATCACTACCAAGTCTGTGGGAGCTCCCAAACAAATGCCCGCCCAAACTATTATTGATCCACCACCGTATGCAACTGTAGTTTCAAAATTTGTCTGGATGTATCGTTCTCCTTTGCGTCTGTATATTCTTTGCCTGCCGTCAATTTGATTTAAGAGAATTCTGCACTCATCACTAAACAATACCTTACTCCATTGGTCCGCGTTCCAAAGTCTATGTTCCTGAGCAAAAGTTAACCTGTTTCTACGATGATTTACCTCGAGCCTTGGAGCCTTGGCGGGCACAAATGAACCCAAACCAGCTTCTTCGAACCTTCTTCGTACCGTACGCTCACTTACGGTTACACCCCGCACTGCTTCTAACTCATGTCGGGCTTGGACGGCCGTCAAACGGGGGTTCCTACGTACACGAAGCCGAATGAAACGATCATCCCTATTCGAAGTGCGTCTTTTTCTTCCTTGTCGTGCTCTTCTCACATAAGTACCGGTCTCCCTGAACCGTTGGATACTGCGATGGATCGTTGAAACTGGTCGACGAAGATCTATGGATATCACTCACCATTTGACCATTGTTTGACCATTTCTTCGCATTTCGAGTGCCCTGGCAATCTCCGTTGGGGCTAAGTCAGGCATAATTCAGTCCTCAACTCCAAAAAGATACGCGATTTAAAAAAAACGAACAAAAACAGTATTTCAATGAAATTTTAAATCAAACTCAGAAGGAAGAAATACTCGAAGTTCGCTTCAGATAAGGTGTATTTGAATAAAATTAAAACAATTGCATAAAATGTGATGTTCAGTTGTTTTCTTAATTTGAAAATATTTATTTTTAAATTAAATGACGTATAAACCAGCCAGCAACCTTATATGATACTGACATCAAACCTTTATTTTATGTTCCGCTAAATATGCCGGTGTGTGTATGAATGTAGTAATGTAAGATATTAATGATGCACAAAAAATATGCAATATGCATCTTAATGCATCTGCAAAAAATAGTGTTACTGATTTTGCACTCAAAAACTGATTGCATTAAATTTAATGATTCTAATCATAAATATTCTTATTTATTGTTATATATATATTACAATAAATAAGAATATTGTTATATATATATATATATATATATATATATATATATATATATATATATATATATATATATATATATATATATATATATATATATATATATATATATATATTCTTATTAATTTCTTATTTATTGATAAAAATGTTAGTGCAATTAGTTTGAGGAATGATTTCAAAAATATTGTTAGTTTGACTGTATGCAACTGTACAAATTCCGTTATGCATGACTCGGCAGAAATTGTGACGTCATAACACTCATAGTGACTCCAACGCCTGTTTTGAAGGAGATTTTTGCATGAATTACAATATTCTTTGCTGATTATAATTCATTTTTACATCATCATTTGAATGCACAAGCTGATGCGTTATGCATGAGCGGGGATAATCAGTTACCAACAGACGTCGACTTTACAAAAATGTTGAAAAGGATCTACATACTTTTAGTGGCATCCATTATGTATTTACCCACACGATAGAAAATTACCTACACTGTTTTGCAGACAAAGTTACACACTACGTTTAGTTTTATACAAATACCTATTTTTATGTTTATCATATACGGTTAATTATTATTATCACAATTTCCTTAACAAATGGTTCACTTCAGATTAATTAACTTTACACATTTCTGCATTCACGTTTTGCATCCCAATATTATACTCTTTGAATAAAATACTTTTCTATTATCTACTTGCACTGTTGCACCAACGTTCACAAAAAACTTAAATTCTTATTTTCGAAATAATTTTAAAATCCTGTATACTATTGGCCGAAATAAAACTACTTTTTTATAAATACTTTTCAAATGACAAGGAATATTTGAATTTTCTGATCAAATCAAAATCAAATTTGAAAATCTGATTCTAACTCGATTATACTATGTAAAACGGAATCTGCAAACTTGGGTTTCAGGAAATTATTTTTTCCTTCGGCATGTTTTTCAACATCATCCCCTATTACGTTATATTATTTTATTTTCGGTTGCATGTCGGTCGCCCTTTTAATTTTTCAAATTTTCATTATTTTTTCCGATGTTAGTTTTTTCCCCTCGATGCTAATAAAAGTATCTAGATCATCTAGGAACCTGCGAGTACAACTGGTATGTCAAAGGGTATGGGAGGCTTGTAGCTTTAAATGTTAACACCCACAATCTCTCACAGTACCAGTACCATGCTAAAATGGATGCTCAGATCGAGGCGTGCCTGTCGGCGATGCTGACTGGTATGACGTCGCGGCTGTCGGCGGTCCTCGAGGCAACCCTGGCTAAGATTGCCCGCTTCGACGAGGGAAGGTGAGTCCCATTACAAATAATTCGCTGGCGAATTGGCCGAAATCATTTGTGTGAAAGTTGTTACAATCTTATTGTCCTTTATGAGGACTCACGTCACTCGAAATTCCTGCTAATTTTAGAGTTTCCTTAATACTCGAGAAAAGTTCAAGTTTCACTCTCGATCGTCTGGCTGTATGTCTGTCTGTCCGCGCTTCTAGCTTATGTAATCCAATTATGAATATAAATGGATGAAATTCGGTATATTGTGTATAGATCTCGGTATTGGAATCATAAAATAACAATGATTTAAAATTTAAGGGTTGGCTCTACACCATCATATACTTAAAGTGGGGATAAAAAATATTTTTTTCATTCTACCCCACCGTGTGTGGTATCGTTGAATAGGTTTTTTAAAATAAAGGCAAGCTTTCATCAAGGTTTTTATAAAGTTTCGAATAATTAGCCTCCAAAGTGGTTTATAATTTGGCCCCCAGGCATTTCTAAACCATAGGAGATAGAAACTTGTAAGTTTCCATGCTGATAGATCTTGCTAAAAACTCTTTAAGAAAATTATTTTGAGCGAAATCAGACAATAACTTTTGAAATACTTCAAAGAAAACCTATTGATAGTTACGGAACCCTCCTTAGACCTCGAGACATATCCTGACATGATCATGGTTAGGTTTTTATTCCTCAGTTATCCATCATTTTAACTATATAGGCGGTTCTTTACTATATTATGTTACCCCATAAAATACGTTGGCTTGTTATGATACAGTTTTACAAAATACATAAAAAGCAAACACTGATTGTTACAACTTTGTTGATGTTAGCTGCGAATATAAAATAACATCTTTTAATGTAGAATTTTCTCAGAAACCAGGGCCAGGGTACGACTCGGCTGCAACGATAAAGCACGACGAAGAAAAATGAGTAGGATAGAATTACCACACACTGAGACAAGAAGAAAAAATTGCATTTAATAGTTTTACAGCAAATCATTTTCGGAAAAATGAAGAGCTATGTGGTCCTTTACGGAAGAATGGTGGAATATGGCAAAAAATATTGTTTTAAACCAAAGTCTGATCTTTTCGAAATGTATTTTCAGTTTGATTGGGTCGATCCTAACGATCGCCAACGTGTCCGGCTCGGGCAAAGACATCGGTCAGGGATACGTCAACTTCATGAGGAATTCCATTGATCAGATTAGATCCAAGGTAATTTTTTTTTGTAAAATTAAGCACCTATAATACTTAACCAATTTATTCTGCTGTTTTCACTTAAATAACAAGGTAAGCTATAAATTACATTTAATTAAAAAGAGATGCTAAGTGATAGCTTGCAACGCCAACAGACTTAAATAGCTGCTAATGTATTAGTCCAGAGTTCTATTTTCAATGCTCTGAATTTTGCTCTTCTCTGAATGCTCTTCCGGATTTCGGACCATAAAGCCCTATCCTTAGCGCCTTTCTCGTGTACCATATTTATATATCTCTCTCTCTCTGATGGGTATGTGTAAACTACTCAAGTTAAAAAAAAATGTGCTTATTAGATTGGGTACAATAGAATACGCTATCCTTATGCCCCAGAGGTATTTCTTCCAATTCACTTTATGGACCATTAAGTTGATTGACGGTCATTTTCTTGTACCATTAAGGAAGAAGGGTATAAGTATATTCACAGTTTGTTATTCCTCTAATGGTGTTCTTAAACACATAATCCTAATTTCCAGGTGACAGATGAGCTGTGGATTCTGCAGCTTTTCGAGCACTGGTACGGCGTGCAGATAGACCTCATCAACACCTGGCTGACTGAGCGGCCAGCGCTGCACCCGCAGCAGGTCGCCTGTCTATCTATAGTGCTGAAGGTGAGTGATGGAAACTTCCAGGAAACCGGTATGAATTATTTTTGATTAATTTGTACAATTGTAGAGCAACAAATTGCTCTAGAAATGTACAAATTCAGCCACAATCGGTAAAATAATGTACGGTTAAGATTTACGCGATTTTGGAAGTTGAATGTTGGCGTAGCCGTAGCCCGTAGTTAAGCCTTACCGGCAATTAAGTATGACAGATTGATCCTCGTGGTTGCATTGAGAAACGACGTTCATTGCTGCAAGATGGGTGAAATCCCCCATATAAGGAACGTCGTTTCTCTTGAGTGTTTATGAGATAGCTGGTAGAGTAGCATGCATTTCTTATTTCAGACGAGCATTTTATATATCCTTGGTATTTTCAGAATATCCTTGGTATTTTCAGAAAATGTACGGAGACTTCGAGCTGCAGGGCGTGATTGACGACAAACTGAACTCCAAATCGTACCAGGCGGTGGCGGCGCGTATGCACACTGAGGAGGCCACGTGCAGCTTACTCTTGGCTCAACAAGATGCTGGGTAAGATTGGCTGGCAAAATATTTTAATATTTTAATTAAATTAAAATATTATAATATTTACCTACTAAAATATACTAAAAATATAAAAAAAATTACCAAATATATAATAATATGCCATATTGCCAACAAAGAACCTTAATTCAGGTTATTAAGTATTGGAACTTGCAGACTTATCAGTTATTAATAAATGAGGGAATGTTTTATTTATGTTTGAATTAAAATGGGTACTGCCTTTTGTTTTTCAGTGGTAGCGAGGAAGGTGGCTCCGAAGAAGGCTCCAAAAGCGGCAAATCGAAATTGGAATCACTTACAGAGGAAGCTAAACTTGGAAACGTTACTGCTGTTGTCGGAAAGGTATCACAAACTTTCCAAAATACTACTTATATTTATAAATTTAAAATTTCACTAACCTAATTTAAAACAAAAAATTAAGTATTTTTAAGACAATGTTTAAGTTTCATGTTCCCATTAATTCGGGTAATATTTTTAGGTTGGCAACATGTTTGGACGCGGCATTGGCGAGCTGTCAACGAAACTGGGTGGAGCTTCATCTTGGTTCTAGCGCTTCGTACTCTGTTCTGGCATAGTACCTTTTTTGCCTATGTCGATATTATAAGACGAAAATTGCATTATTTAAAGTATTAAATTCATAATATTATTATATAAATGGACTGTGATGTCGAAAAAATATTTAAGTTGCATTTGATTTTCGAATATTGCCGCCATCTTGTGACATTGGCGTCAAATCACGTCGTGTAGCTTAGTAAAACTAGTATAAACGAAGTTTAGATTTTATTTTATAAAAGCTTTATGTACAGTTAGAGCGTTATTCTTTAGGAGCATAACATGTATTAGGTGTGAATAATAAGAGTAGTATTTGATAAAGGTTGATATAATATTATAAATATGGATGCATACATGTAAGACAATGCTACAATAAGAATACATATCGCTTGTGCAAAAATCATAATCGGAATAATTATAACAAATATCTGTATAAGTATTTAAATAACTACTTATTTTTTGCGACTACTTTTTTTGCAAAAATTTGCGCTATCAAACTACTTTGAACATTTCCCCGACCATAACCATCTACTTATTTTTATTATTCTATTAAAAACCTAAATATATTATGTACTTTCTGAGAAAAGCATATTTCTCTCAATATACAAGTACTTAAATCTTTAAACGCTTTCTATTATTAAATAATTCTACATTATATTATAAAAAACAATAAAATCACACTTACACCACGAAATGATAATAAACCCAAACTTTGTGCCTAATTGGCCTTAAAAAATATTAATAAAATATAATAAGTAAATACACAATGCATTTAATTCCTTAATCTCAAGCTAGAAAATTTTAATGAACTTAAAATATTAAAGCGTTACCTTCTAAATTTTAACTTACCTCTCTATAGATATCTATTAATGTATAATAGATTTGTTATGTGTTTTTGTGAAATATGCCTAAACTGAGTACGTCCGGTCATCTTGTTTCATTCTGTTTGGATTTCAGTAACATACCTTTACTTTCTGCTAGAAACGACAAGACCCTAACTGTTACATAAGTATATAGGTTCCAACGTGGACTCTTAGCACATACAAAATCTCCACAAACCCCCAGTAGGTAGTTGAGGTTTCAAACTTATGAAAACAACTACCACACATCTATTGCAGCCAGGGCCTTTCCTTGCAATATTCGACATATTACGGCGGTTTCACAAAAGTGCTTAGGTAAGATCTATCTTGTAGCAATTGTTTGGCAGTAGGCTGGTTCTATAAAGATTGAATATCTTTAGACTCTTTTAAATCTATTCAACCTAGATCAAACTTTACTAATACTAGCAGATATTTTACTAACATACTAGCTACTATATTTGTTAACGTAAAACATATTCTTCTACGCTAAATAACTTACAAATTTTTGAAACTAGACAGTTTAAAAATTCTTAGATAACATTTTAAAATCTAAACTCTAAAGTATCCTTAGTCACTAGTTTTTACGATTTTTTGCCTTATATTCGGAATGTGGCTTGTACGACTAATTTTCTAATTTATACATGAATTTATTAGTTTTTCGTCATGTCATAAAATCTATTTACCTAATAATTATAATTAAACTATTTTTTTATTCTTCACAGGACCAATCACTCTGCTAGGTTATAAATTTCTTCTCTATAATATAATGCCACTTCCACAAAATGCTAAAGAATTGTACTTAGTTTTATTCCATGTAAACTCTAGCAATAATCTATATAAACATCTTCTACTATTTTTTCACGCTAGCGACACTAAGAAAAGTTGTATAGCACTTTGACATAACTAAATCATGCAAAATCGAAGAGTGTTTAAATGTTATTCTTACACGAAGATCACTCATTCTATTTCACCTTTTACGGATTGTTAATAATATGGCATGACTAAGAGTTACTTTGCTTATGTTTTGCTATTGTGAGGACAAGAGCAGAGTAGTAGATATTTAAAAAATCGAGAAGTGAGAAAAAATACCTCTGTGTACATAATGATCCGTAAAGGTTTTCACTGTTATCAGAATCTAAATACCCATTAGGTTATCATATTAAAGTTTTTGTTATTAAATAATATACTTATTTAAGTTATCACTCGAATGACAAAGATTTTTTTTCGTTTAGTATTTTTATTCCGACTCTATAATAATTAGGTACCTACATAACTAAATACTAGTAAGTATAAATTGAATATCTTTTGTAGGTATTTAACGAATTGTTTACTATCATTTCATATGCTATGTTTTTAAGTGCCAATATCACTAACGCTGTTGAAGTTGATCGCTGATTCGTTGATAAGATAACATGTTTGATGTTATCTCTCTCGTTATTAGTATTAATGATAGAGAAGGCATACTATATTTTAGACTAACGATTAACACTAACAGGCGTTGGTGAAATTGGGACATAATCTTCCAGCTAAGTCTTTCATTATTTTGTCATTTGTGTGGTAATTTTCTAATAAATTGGAAAATATAAGAACGAGCCGAGTGAACTGCGTAGATTGTGCTTGTATAACTCTTTGTAATAACTAAGCTCGCGGTGTACCAAGTGTGTGCCTCAACAGTGGCGAAGGGACATATTACCATCAGTTTCCTTTCTAAACAATATCAACTGTAAACTACCGTAACTGTAAACTATCAGTACAAATAACGAAATTGTTAACAATGAACACCACCTGAGTTTTTGAGAAAGATGAAATGTATTATTGCCAGTCAATATCTATGCGAGGCACATCAGTGCAGACTTGCAGTCATATTATTGTTTTGGTATAAATATGTACTAGATTTCTGAATAAACAAAAATAAGATCTAACCACTCATGGAGAGTTTTTGTTTCATTTTTTACGTTTGTTGTTGTTCAAATTGTATCCATGAAAGTAAGATTAAATTAATGCAGTAGAGTACTGATAAAACCCTTCGCCTCTGCTATACAATACTAACAGTAATTCTATATCGAATTTTCATAGATCGCATCGCGAGCTACAGAGTAACAATAAACAATATTTATAATAAAATCGAAGGTTTACTGTTTTCAATGTGTTTTATTATGATATAAATATCCTGTTTTCTACCACAAAAGTACTTACATATCATACGAAGCATAATAATAATAATTTATTTTGAAAAAGACTAGAGTGTAGTATTTTCCTTGCCATTACATTTTAGAACCTATAAAAAATTAATAGCAATAATACAAATTATTCTCAATAATTTAACTTTAATCAGGAATTAAAAAAAAAAAAATCATCATATTCTTATATTATTTATATTGGTGTGTAAAATGAACCTGATGATGAATAGACCAGGAAAGAAATGAATACTTATTCCTCTGACTTGTCTCCAATATTCTTGTACTCCTTAGCCCCGTGAATATTACAGAAAAATAATATGTCCTTACAATAACTAAAATAATATGAAATTGGCGTTTTGTCGTACTGGCCACTTTGATCTCAAATGTATCTTCTTTGGTTAGGAATTCCAATTTCAAATTTATACCGCTATTTACTCATACATTTGGGTATCGAAAATTGTAATTCATTTGTTTTTTCCTCTTTTGGTTTTTTCTTTGCGTTTACAAAATGGAAAACATGAAATATCGTATTATTTTCGAGTACGAGTTCCACCGTGGCACCAGTGCTGCATAAACGGCTCGAAGGATTAATGATGTGTATGGCGGCGGTGTCGCAAAAGAAAACACAGTGCGTTTCTGTTTCCAACATTTTTGTTCTGGAAATTTCGACCTACAGAACAAGCCCTGTGGACGGCCGGAGACCAAAGTTGATAATGAAGTATTGAAGGCTATTGTGGAAGTGGATCCATCACAAACCACGTCCGAGTAAGCTGCAGGCTGCGGTGTTAGTGATAAAACTGTTTTAATCCACTTGAACCTCATGAATTGAGTACAGCAAACCGACAAACGCGCGTCGATTGCTGCGTTACATTACTCAACCGACACAATAATTAAGGGATTTGAAATCGAATCATTACCTGTGATGAAAAGTGGATCATGTACGATAATCGGAAACGCTCATCGCAATGGCTGAACCCTGGCGAACCAGCCAAAGCCTGCCCCAAGCGAAAATTGAATCAAAAAAGTTACTTGTGAGCGTTTGATGGACTAGTACCGGTATCGTTCACTACAGCTTTCTTATATCTGGCCAGACGATTACGGCAGATGTCTATTGCCAGCAACTGCAAATCATGATGGAAAAGCTAGCTGCTAAACAACCAAAGTTGGTCATTCGCTCTAGGCCACTGCTGCTTCAGGACAACATTAGACAACACATTGCACAACAGACGGCTACCAAATTAGAGGAGCTTCAATTGCAAAACAGATTATCATATTTTTCGAAATTTGGATAACTTCGGTTGAGGATTTTAAGGACTGGGAATGCAAGTCGTAGCACCAGAGAAGTTACACTTGTAACTTGTTGCGAATGTCCATGGGCGGCGGTAATCTTTTACCATCAGCCGATCCGTCTGCTCGTTGTCTGGTTCATTTCATGTAAAAAAATACGATTAAAACTATATGACAAGAATACAATAGTATATTTAGGTAAAATATAAGATAAGTAAGTAGCTATACTGTGTAAAATGCATGATTCAAATTATTATTATTAGCTTTCTTTACTCTGTGTCGTTAATAATAATAACAATAATCGGCAATGTTGAGTAATGATTAATTTTAATTCCTTCATTCATTGATAACTTTCGTTGATGATTGAAATGATAAAAAGTGTGTAAATGTGTTCACACCTCTGAACGTGATAACAACCGGTCAGTATTGCGATACGTGCCAACAGGAATTTTTAAATATTTGACCTATTTTTAGGAACTGCTAATAATAAAATTTAAGGTACGTAACGTGAACCCCTCCACACATCTAGCGGAGTAAATATTTCGTACCGTAGTAGTCGGTAGTCAATGGCTAAGCGAAAATGTGGGAAATTTATTTTTTTACATGGCAGCACCATATATTTTGTACTGTCTAAGAAATAATTAAATGTTAATTATTATTTTAATTGCCTTAAAAATAGATTTCGTCGCTTATATTATATTAACAAGCATTTGCTCGCGTCTCCGCCCGCGTAAATACAGTATTCCACGGGATCTCTGTACTTTTTCGGGGTGACAAGTAGCATATTGTTATGTGTTAATCCACTTATAAACTACTGCCATTCCAAATTTCATCAAAATCCGTTCAGTAGCTTTTGCGTGAAAGAGTAACAAACATCCATCCATACATCTATCCATCCATACATCCATCCATCCACACATCCTCACAAACTTTCACATTTATAATAGAAGTATGATATATTGTAATAGTAGTAAAATTTATACCAAATTAATTTATACCATTTTATATTATTGGGTAGTTTTACATAGAGGCATGGCAACATTTAACATACATTTTGACAGATCGCAGTGAAGTAGTGTAGTTAGTGAACGTGTGTGCTTTTTTATACATTTTATGTTGTGATTATACGCAATAACTGTAAGTTTTTAACATAAACATCATTATAAATCTTTATTTAAAAATAGTATAAGCTTCTCTTATCTGTGTCTGCTAATTTTTATATGATTATCTACCCTACTTTCCCGAAAATCTTGTTATAGTGAGAAAGAAAAAAATAAAAAAAGTTTTTTGTTCATATCAAGTCATCTGTTGCATTGCTTGCATTCCAATATCATTGCGTAGCTTATGCAGTAAGTTCTTTGATTGTTTTATTGGCGGTAGATTTGACCGTTTGTACGAAGTTTTGTGCAAGTATTTATCTAATCTTAAAATAGAAAAAAGCTGGGATTCTGCTCATACGTAAATGAGTCAACTGAAACATGTCAGTAGGTGAGGGTTATTCCTCAAATTAGTTTTTGTTTTACCCTATCCTAATTACCTATAATTGTTATGCAAGAAATATTGAAACAAGTCTCTATTATCTAAGATAAACCGTTTCTACAAAAATGTGTCTCAAAAGTTTTGTTACTGACTGATACCAGATAATTCCTAATGGTATTTAAATTATCGAATAGTAAAATATTAATTACTTTATTTCCTTTGCCACTTTCTCTAAATGTTGCACATAAAAGTTTTTGAGTTGAATTAATTAAAAATCTCATATAACATAAAACTTTACAAGCTTTGAAAAGTCTGTGACACGCTTAGCAGTTTTATAAATGTAAGTACAAGCATGGCATGAGCGAATTTAGAAACCTAGTGAAGCTCAAGTAGAATAGCTGGTCTAATATTTCCTTGCTTTTCAATCTGATATTTATTTTCAAAATATAAATCAAAATAATTAAACAATGGTGTTGAAATAAATGCTTCACTACTAATATTAATTGTCTGATAACATTGTTGATTTCACTGAAATAAGAAAGATTATGTCAAGTGTTTTAAAAGCAATATACTAATCTTATCTTAAATGAATAAAAAGAATGTGGTAACTAATGATGCATTATTATCTATGTTTTAACTTGTCAGTAAAATATTGAAGGGGTCAGTAAATTAAGTAAGAAATGAATGACTGAATGAAAAGTTATTTTAGAAACCACTTTTACCACTTCTTTTGTTAGAGAATTTTGTAGCTAGACATCTAAAAGACGAAAATTATAGTTTTTCATGTGTTCTGATCTTACTTAGTCTCGATCAACGGTCATAATGTTGCATGCACATGACTGGGAACATTCGGCAAATTTTTCTGTTTTTATAATATGCTTGTTTAATACATACTGGGTAATATTGTTTGAAACAACTTACCCAGCATGTATAAAACAAGCATATTTTTAAAATGAAACCAGTTAAAAAGAACATTAAAATATGTGTTATTAACTGAATATATATCTGAAAGTATTTGTATAAAAGCTCAAGTATTTGTGAATAGAAAAATCTTTAAAGAAATCTATGAGTTAAGTTCACGTTCCTGATACTTACTCGATTAGCCAAGTGGGTTGTGGGGTGCATACTTTACATCACCAATTCGTTGAAAAATACTGTAGAAATATGGTGACATAAATTTTTTATTAGGTAATTTTTTTGGAAATAGTTCTTTTAGTGTTTGAATTAGTAAATAATGATAATAATTGTTATAATGGCAGTGCGATGGTTTTGACCAAGTTAGAAAAAATAAAAAAAGTAAACTAGGTTTTTTTTTTTAAAGTAAAAATAGGGGTCATAGGAGCAAACGGATTACCTAATGGAAAGCGATTACCGTCGCCCATGGACACCCGCAACATCAGAGGAGTTGCAAGTGCGTTGCCGGGCTTTTAGGATACATTTCTTGAAGGTATGCCATAGTACTCTATTTCATGACATACTTATTACGGACCTGATTTTTGCACCACGGAATTTGACATTATGATGAAAATCACCCAGTATATTGTTAATTGTTATGCAGGTAATATAAAAGAAAACTAGCTCAGAGAGAAACTCTTTAAGATATAGCTTAGAAGTAATATAACAGAGGTTGCATACTCAGTGCAAGAATAGATATGGCCCGTATAATGATTCACTAACATTAGTTACTTTAAAATAAACAAACATATAAATACTCATCACCTTTGTAAACAAAATTCAAAACTTGGCAAATATATTTGGCTCCAAGCTGGTTAACGCTTTCCAGAATTATGTTTATGATTCGTGAATCTCACGTTGATTCACTTTATGCAGTTTACCTTTAAACAAAGATCATGAAAAAGAGTAGGTGCTAGATATCAAGAACGAAAATCGTGCTGAATAAAATGGCATTTGAGTCCTTATAAAATCGACACTCGCGTATACTCACGATTTCATACGTTTAAATAGATATCAATTTAATTACAACATTTGTTTATTCCAATCTACAGACTGCCCATTCCGTTCTGTGGAACTAAAATCTGTCTAGATTATAATTTATCCAGGCTAAAATGAAGTCCTGTATAAAATTTGGGACATAAACAATGTGATTATTACTTAGTAGGTATCCAAAATATCGTTTAATGCCTTGATGGGCTACTTATCCTCTAAATTCTACGGCTCCTTTTTACTTACGGTTTCTTTCTATGCGTAGTTTTGGCCACATATCTTGAACTAGCTGGTTCTAGCAACCTCGTTTGCATAGAACTAACGGAAACGGAACCCTATTTTTAAACGGAACACTAAGATAAAGTAGCCTGTGTTTTACCTTATCACACCAGCTAAGTGAATGTCCCGTAAAAATCGGTTCAGCCGATTCACAGATTAGCCGGAACAAACAGACGGACAGACAAAAATAAAAAGATTTTTTGTTGCAAGTACCGTAGATATACTTTCATATGCAATAGGGAAAATGCTGTTAATTTAAAGTTACAGACACTTCAATTTCATTTATTTGTCTTATCCTCCGGCTGCGCCCGCGTAAATACAGTATCCCACAGGAACACTGTACTTTTTCGGGATAAAAAGTAGCCTGTTTTAATCAAAATCTTAGACAGCTACCATACAAAATTTCATCAAAAATTTGCGTGAAAGAGTAACAAACATACATCCATCCATACATCCTCACAAACTTTCACATTTGTAATAGTAGTAGGATTATAATATCAGTGAAGTAGTAGTAGGTTTGCACCCAATTGAAATTAACGTTTTCAATGGATCTAAGAAATAAATCTCGATTAGTAAGAAGTGGGACTATTAAGCTGGAGTCGTCGGTTCTTGGAAGTGTTAGTTAAAAGATATGCTTGAGTAAAACATCGCTAGATGAGATGTAACAGGCCAATCCTTTCTCCAAAAAAAAAAAAAAATTAAACCGAATAACAAAGTAAAAATGCACAAAAAAGTATGAAATAAAACTTATTTTCAAAATAATTCCCCTTTTAAATTGGGCTAAAATTTTAACTACTACCAGCCCGAACAACATCATGATAAAACAATATTTAAAATAGAACTCACGTTCAAGTTGGTTGGTACCGACTTCAAATTTTTGAAGATTGAGTAGAGGAAAAGTTAAAATTTTAGCCCAATTTAAAAGGGCAATTATTTAGAAAATAAGTTTTATTTTATAATTTTTTGTGCATTTTTACTTTGGAAGTCGGTTTAATATTAAAAAAAAAATAATGATTTTTCTCTTTTTAGTGATATTTCTTAAATTATTATTAATACATTTTAAGAACGTTTAAAATAAAGTATCGAATGTAAAATTGAATACGCTCCAAGCTTCCATTAGGTATTGTATACGAGATGATGATGATGATGACTGTAAGTTACATAATAGTATATGCTTGCAGTTCTTTAAACAATGTCGAAATTTCCAAACGCGTATCTTTAAAGATTGAGGAGTTATGTTCAGTACTTTTGGATCCAGGGTATATACAGCCGAACGTATAACCACCTCTTTTTTTGGGAGTCGGATAAAACTAATCTACGAAATTGAAAGGTAACCATCATCCAATTTTTCCTTGTTTGTCTTTTATGCATTTATTGTAATAGACTAGCGTTTGCCAGTGGCTTCGCCTGCGTAAATACTTTATCCCATGGTAAAAACAGTACTTTTTCGGAATACTAGGCTACTTTTTGCATATTTTTCAATCCAGAGCATCCTCACAAGCTTGCACATCCTACTAATATTATAAATGTAAAAGTTTGTGAGGATGGATAGATTAATGGATGATTGGATGTTTCTTACTCTTTCACGCAAACACTACTGCGGATTTCGATGAAATTTGGTATGGTTGTAGTTTAAGCTCTGGATTAACACAAAGGCTACTTTTATCTTGCAAAAATGCAGTGTTCCCGTGGGATACTGTATTAACGCGGGCAGAGCCGCGGGAAAAATCTAGTTAAGCATAAACACAATATGGCCTCATGCTGACCATGACTTTACTATTTTCGCTGAAAGCAATAATGATAATTCACTATTTGGCACAATACGAATCCCGATAGAAGATATTCTTGTCATATTTTAAACGTAATGATTACTTGTTGGGCCATGCAGCTTGCTATTTCAATTTTAATGGGGATATAAATCTATAAATCGTACTGAAAACTACACATACTGTCATGTACAACTTGAGGCAAACCACTTGTACCACTTTTCGAATACTTTTGTGAGTAACAAAAATAATGCACTGTATATTAACTTTCCAAGGCCATACTTCATAGTCCCACTATATGAACCGGATAATAGAACTCTGCGTTAATACAATAGAGCTGAAAATCGAACACTCGAGTGTCGAGTTGTCAAATTTGACATTGATATTTGAGTCGACGCTCGTGTGTTCGGTTTTCAACTCTATATTGTATCAGCACAAAGTTCTATTTTCAGTGCTCTAAATTTTCTCCAGTGTCCCGGATTCCGGATCATATTATAGTCCCAGCCTTAGGCTGGAGTTCGGTTTTCAACTCTATATTGTATCAGCACAAAGTTCTATTTTCAGTGCTCTAAATTTTCTCCGGCGTCCCGGATTCCGGATCATATTATAGTCCCAGCCTTAGGCTGGGGCCTGGGACACAAATGTCGAGTCAGCTCGACACTCGACACTTCGATTTTCAACTTTATTGTAATAGTCCAGAGTTCTATTTTCAGTGCTCTAAATTTTTCCCGGCGTCCCTGAATCCGTATCATATTATAGTCCCCGCCTTAGGCTGTAAAATGTGGATGGGGTAGGAACAGTATGTTAATTAATATATAAGCTCAAATCATACTTTCGTATACTTTCTACAAGTATCCAGTAGCAGTCTTTATCATAATTCGATAAGGAGTAAATACTCAATGCAAGTAACATTGAATAATGTTTACCGACCTAATTCTAATTGGTAACTAACCAATCAGCCTTTCAATGTTTTGAGCGTCTATTACGAGCATACTTGCTTATCTCAAGACAGTAAAAGAAGAGATACTTACCTACGAAAGCGCCGTCACGTTCGCTAACGCATAACTATCAATAGTGCCAATTATCTTGGCAAAACGGTCAGCTGGATGGTGAATAGAGCATTTAACACCGACATTAAAAAGTTAGATTCTTCACTTTTGACACTAGTTAGTAAAATTTTGTCCTCAAACCGATTTCTCAGGAACCACTTTGGAACCTTCATCACACTCTTAAAAGGCATACGTTAATTGTAAGCAATTTTTCCGAAAATAAACAATTTACTATGATCAATTTGCTTCTCACAATGGTGATGATTGCTCCACAATTTTCCTCACCGGTTTCCTGTTTATGCTGTTATGACATAGTTTTGGTTGATCGTTAAAGTTAAGGTGCAAACTGTTATAACCCAGCGTTTTATGTTATGTGTATAAACTGAAACGGATTTTACGACACTTTTCCTTGTTGCTATGGAACTATTGTGGTGTATTTGTATCACTCAGGCTCGTATTTTCCTAGTCCTTAACAGGTATAGTTTTCTTACTGATTTAAGTTCTCTTGCACTCAGATTGCCCACAGCAATCTCGATTATATACTATCTACATTCTACATAAGAGTACAGCATTATGTCATTCTTTATTTTGGGGATTCCCCTTTTAATGCTCACTCGTGGTGCACAAATCCCTTGTCGTCCCAATTGTGGTCACACGCACAAAGTACCTAATCCTGTTATGCCTAAGCGTAAATTATATTATTACAATATCAAGTTCATAATAAAATTAAGGCATTAACATCAACAGTATATTTAATTATATGTAATTAACATGATTATGAGTTCAAAGAGTTAAATTGTACCGTTAGAGTCACGGCTCAAGCGCTTTACCGGAGACCATTGTTTATTATCTGATTCATCATTATTATCACAATCGGACCGCATCGTCTGAAGACGTCGTCTGAAGTTCCAGAATCATGATCCATTGATCATGATTCTGGAACGAGAGTTGCTCTAAGATTTTCTAAGTCTTGCATCGTATTTATTGCAACTGTGCGAGTTCCCAGAGTATTGGAATATTTTGAAGGAAATGATTTGCGACATTTCTGTTTTAAAAACAGTAGGTATTTCATTTGTCTGAGACTAACGTATAGGAACGTATGCCAAATCAGAGCTATCCGGCCGAAGAAAGGAACGTAACACGCGGTTATCATCGTGCTTTTACGTTTTAGCGGTAGACGTAGGTGCTAAAAGTATGATACATAGACAGATACCATGCAAAGAGTGAAGTTTCCGAAGTTAATATACGCTCTAGAAATTAATTTCTCTGGCAATGCCAAAGTTCTTAGTAGTGTCCTATAGCATACCTTAGCTGTTGAGTGTCTCTTAACTATTGGTCACCTTTTAGGAAATCAACGTTTTCAAAATAAGAAATAATACATCGAACCCCATTGTTTCAAATTATCTTTAAATTCTTTGAAAAAGTAAATATTCAAAAAGTAACTTGGCGTCCTTATAATTAATCATCGTAAGGTTTGGTGATTCAGCACGTATGTCGCTTGTTTTGATAACATATGCCTTTGTGTGGTCCTGCCCTAGTGACAAACCATTTACGGTTTGGATTATATATAACATTATAATATTGGATAGACTAAATATATTATAAGTTGGCAATCAAATGTCTCCAGACATAACATATCTATTAGTCACACAGCTCTACTAAATAGCTCTTTTTCTATATCTTCTCTGCACAAAAAACCTCATAAAAATATTCCATAATAGTTTCGTTATAACTTATGTCTTTAAATTGGACAATCATTTACCCAAAATGTATTTCAGTCAGCTATAATTGTTGGCGTTTACTATTAAGAGTTCAATGTTCAGGTGAAATTGGCAAGTCGTAAAGTCGTAAGCCAAGATTTATTATTATAGATGGCGTCGACAATTAAATACAATCCAATACAAAACAGTAATTATTTCATAATTATACTCTTACTCACCGTGTGACGACAGTATGGACGAAAATAAACGCACGATAATCTCAAATCTATTAAAAGATTGTGATTTTGGTTGGTAAAAGTGATGTCATAGGAGCAGGTATATTAAAGACAGAAATGACAGGGTGCAAATAAATTAATAGTTGCTAAAGTGTCCAAGAGGTAGACAATAAAGCAAATAATACATTTGGTAATTCGCATCGTCTAGTTCTGTGCGTGTTTTTATTACTATAAAACTAGAAAAAAAAAAAATGAGACAAGACGTGATGCACGGTAAGTAAAGAAGAAATTGCTTATCCAGCAATTCTCAAATTTATCTATAATGGTATAGTTATTATTAATATGGTTCAAGAATGTTCGATGTTTCGCTTCTTCAATAGTTCATTTTAAGTTTTTTTATCCAAGTTAAACCAATCTAAATACATATAGGTCTGTCTTGTAAAACGTTTTAAAATCTGTGTCTTCTGTATTTTATCTCTGCCTATTCAAATGTCTGGGATGGGCACGTTTCCCACCTGTTATCTGCAACTTTGTCCACCGCCGTTGTTCCTACTTCCTACTCGTTGATTTTTATCACCAACGTTAAAGCTTTCGCATTACGATTCAATTTATTTTCCTTAGAATTGTGTTACAGTTGTGTATTTTGCTCTAAATGTAAATCAAATGTACCCAGTTTTTCACCTAAACGTATATAATTTAAGGAGCAATGAAACGAGGACTCTACCTTTACTCAATCTGGGACGCATAAAACATTTTCGCATTTGAGTATTTTATGTTTAACGTTATACGTGTAACGGAATCAAAGGCGATACAATCGTACCTTAAGACATAAACTAGCAAGTAACTGTAAGTGACAGATAATTACTGTCCAAAATAAACTGAAATGCAACCAGGAAACAGATATATTAGCACAAGCATTGTCGTGACATAACCATTTCGATGGCTAAAATTAGAGGATCGACTGCGCACGCGCATCAGGTGCGTTAGTGTTGCTATTTTCAAAGTTACCCCTATTTTCGGGAAGATTAAAAATGAGGGAAGACATTTCCATTTTTGAATATCGTATACAAAATCGGATATATACTATTCAACATTGCAATTTAACGTTTTTGGTTATGCCCATCGTAAGAAAAAGTCTTTTCATTTTTTTATCAACCAATCCCGTTCGAGCGCATGCTCTACTTCGGTTGAACTCTAAACCCCTGTTAGGCCTATGAACTTTTAACCAAATGCTTTGCTATGAAGTGTGAATTTATTATCTGCTTCCTCGAAATCTTTACAACATGTTCTCTGTTATCGTGTGAGAAAATCGTGCATGTGTATTTCTATTTTTATGGATACCTATCAAATAGTTTTACTACCGTTTTAGTATGGTGCAGTGACACCATACAACCCAACGTTTGAATTATTATTGGTTGCTGCCGCTGGTTTAGAAACGAAGTTGGTAGATACTATGTTTCTATTGTTTTTCGATTGTGTTTCATTAAATAACTATTGTTGTATGTTTCTAATTTTATAACTGTCTACCTTGTATTTTATTGCATATTTGCTGACAGCGACTAACTTCTAAAATATTATATTTTTTTAAACCGCTTTACTCTCATACTACTAGTAGGTAGGTACTACATAGAAATTATTCAAAAAGGTAGAGTAAAAGCAATAAATTATATCAGAATACGATTTTATATTTACTTTACATACAGAAGTAATATAATACGGACGAAAATAAAGTGTCATCGACTTAAATACAATGCGATTATGTTTATCCGCCTAAGAAGAAAATGCGGAATTAACCTATTATACCGTAATTTGCTTGGAACAAATAATGTTCTATAATTCTTCAACGCTCACACCCAATGCCAAATAGGCATATTAGTGCCGGGACCACGGTGCCTAATAGGGCAGAGACTACTGATTCCCAAAAGACCACAAAGAAAATTTGTTGCCCACTTCTAGCCCACGCGGACACTCTTATGTGACAAGTTTCCTAACTCTTAAAAGCTCTCTCTTATTAATATGAGGAAAGAAATTAATCTTTGTCTATTGCAGAATTTTCCAAAATGAAAAATATGGAATTCAGTGCGTGTTTATATTGGCTGAGATGACAAACAGCTGTCTCTTATTAAAAATAAACATACGCGCCCTGAAATAAAACGCATCGACGTATAAAACTTGACGTGCAAACTGTTCTAAGTTCATTTTGCTATCAGTAATTACATTACTGTCCATTGTATTATTATTTTGAAGTCCTTAGTAGAGAAGAAGACTGTCTGTTTTGTAATGTTACAGCCCCTTAGCACAATTTGTCACGACAAGTGCGAGGAACTTGAGAAGTGCGTGAATGTGTCATAAGAAACAGTCTGTCTTAACAGTCTGTCTGTCTTTCAGAAACAGTCTTCTTCAGTCCTCAGAGTGGTGACAAGTATGTCACTTATTGACACCTTTACGCTCTCGCGCTTACCGTGACGAATGGTACTGGGAATCCCCTAACTTTATAACTAATACCTAAACATTAAGGTAGAAACATGTCTGGATCAATGGATCCAGACATGTTTCTACCTTAATGTTTTTGCAATGGTGAGATATCCAACTTTGCGAATCCGAAGTGCATCATGAGTTATCTAAATCAAGAATGCCGGAATGGTATTCTAACGGTCGAGTCTCACCTGAACACTTGGCACGCTTCCCGTGTAAATATAACACGATTGGGGTGCGAGCAATTGATTTTATCAACATCCTTACATATGTTGGATCGTGACTGATTGTGATCCAAGTACTTTATCCTATACGGATTCTGAGGGAGTATCCCAATTTTCTTGGAACAGTTGGACTTCTCCGTTCTATCCACAATTCTAAGGGACTGTCCTAATTTGCTTCGCAACGAAAAGTTGGAAGTCTTCAGATATTTATAGTATTGACTATTTGCACAGCTGTGGTAGGTATTAGATAAGCAAAAATCTATTTCGTCATTACATTTTAGTTTTTAGTAACATTAAAATTATCTTCAAACTAAGAACGTTACTCCAAATATCGTTCCTACCTAATACTGTAATTATTTATTATCTACACGGACAATTGTACCGTGCGTTTAATGAATTATAACAACATAGTTCCTTCACTATCATTGTTTTCTTTTCCTATAATGATATACCATTACGTGATCTAAGCATAATTTACATTAGACGTGAGTGAAGTCTAGTGATGAGCAAAAAGACGAATGCAAATCAGACTTCACGCTTTCGAATAAATTGGAATAATTGTGGCGATTAATTGTTCAGAAACGGTTTGCACGACATTTAATAGCTTTGACCGTGTCCGTGTTCCGTTACTCCCGTAGTTAGTCTTAAAATCAGGATTTTTAATTGTCAGTCATATTTGTTGTCGAGTGCTTTATAATACTTTCCTCGAGGAAATGCTTTAAAACTTACTGGTAAGTTGTATCCCTCTTTAAAAATTGACGATATGACGAATAATTATGCATTAAAAGACATTTTAGTACTTAACTACATTATGTAATATTAGATTTATAATAATAGTCTCCTTAATTAGTGAAATAGAACTTGAAGGAATAACAAAAAAAATATATAGTAGAGTATATACTACAATATATATACTACAATAAAAAAAAATAGCCGTGTGGTGTCGTGGGACACCGGATAGGAACTAAGTTCCGTATTAAAAAATATAAATTTTAAGTTCTATTCGAGGTAATAATA
This sequence comes from Phengaris alcon alcon, assembly GCA_037179445.1. Taxonomy (NCBI): domain Eukaryota; kingdom Metazoa; phylum Arthropoda; class Insecta; order Lepidoptera; family Lycaenidae; genus Phengaris; species Phengaris alcon. The sequence continues at coordinate 140,553 of JAYRCH010000347.1, forward strand.
AAGATTATACATAAAAATCTTACGTTACGGACGTTTTTCCCGGCTAGGGTACGAGGGGTACCCTAGCCGGGTAAGCATCGCCCCATAAGGAACTTCGTTCCAAAAACTAAAAAAAACGTGGTAAATGTTGATCTGAATAATCAAAAAATTTTGATAAATTAAAAAATATAAAACTTTACGCACAATAGAAATAGCATAGTACTTTATAAATTAACTATCAAAAATCATTTGTATAAGTTTCCAAACTATTAATTAATTGTATAATTTATCTTATAACCTTTATGATTTTTATTAAAAATATTAAGTAACCTTTAAATCATCGTTAATTAAATGAACAGGGAACACTAATGTATGCCACTAATTACGGACTAGTACCAACACTACCAACTGATACAACATCAATATTCAATTATTGTACACAGTCTGAATAATTAAAGTCTATGTTTAAACGACAAATAGATTCAGAATACATGGAACCGGGGAAGTTGCCATATTGGATGTAGATCCATCGATATGGAAGAGACTTGTAGATATGTGATCTGCATGACAATTAATGATTGCCATTAAATACAAATTTTGTCGTAAGGTATGGCTTATTTTTGAACTCGATCTATTATTAAAAAGCTACAAATGTATATTTTCAATAATAGAAGAATAGATTTCCTACACAGAATTATTAAGCCAAATGAGTAAGGCCTCAATTTGTTATTAAATTATTTATTTTCCCCTTGATAAAAGAGACATTGAATTCAATTCATCAGCTATCATATCAGACCATGAGTAGTGACGCCCTTCTGTGGCCATTTATGGTAACCAAGTAGAAACATAATAATTATTCGTAATACTTTGAGTGCCCAATTAAGTAACACGCCACGAAATGGAGTCGATAAATTTCCTTACCCATTCCACACTTCAAAGATCGAAACAGTAATTTCTTCAACACTCCAAGTGTATGCACCAGTAATCTGTAATTGGCCGTATATCAATGGGAGAAGTGAGAACATGCTAAGTTCTACATACGCCGCCCACACGGTCCTAATATACGCGTAAACATCGAAAATTTATACCCACAGACTGGTAACATCGGCCGTGTATAAATACTGCCCTCTTACATTGTACAATACAGAATATAAATTCTATTTACTGTCTTGTGTCTCGTAACAGTCGGAACTTTACGAAGTAAGTATTTGATACCTTTACTGTTTAGAAAACAGTTTTTAATATTTTGTTAGAGAAATTTGTGTGGCAGTGGGTAGAGTCACCTACCTTGGTTTTCTACATCAGATTTACGTAGACTAGGAAACTTTGTTGAGCTTCAATTTTTCGCTTCTCTTTTTCTGACATTGATATTAAAGATGAAATATGGCTGATTTTGCATAGGTATTTGGCCATAAAACCCTTTGCAGTTAGGGTCAATATGAGGATAATTGAGTGATGAGTCATTCGTGTTTGTGGTGGGATTTGCAATGCGGTTTTCCTTTAGGCTTCAAGGATGAAAGAACACCGATTACCAGCTTCTATTATTTGGTCCAATAAAGGAATTTGAACAAAATGAAAATGCTTTAAAAATTATTATTTTTAAAGCAGAAGTTAAATTATAATTCAAGCAGACATTTTTTTGTCTGCAAAATGCTACTTGAAATTTTAGGGTTTAGTTCTTGTTTTTTATGATGTTTCCCCTTTCTGTTTTTTTTTTCTAATTTTAAATGTAAATACTGCTTTACTTAATTTTTACTGCTTTGCTTAATTTAGATAGATAAGTTACGAGTCACTCTGCAAAACGATGCTTGATAGACACTACATTAATTGTATTTAGTTCTACTTTCGTAATATTTCCGTTTGAAATTTCTCTAATGTAGCATGTTGATACACTTTTACAAATGATGACACTGTACTCGCGGTCATCAGTCATCTTGCAAACGACAAATTCCTCTCAAAGTTAGATATATTAAAGAAGTTAAAAATACATTGGAGATTCGTAAATGGGACGACACACGCCGCAAATTCAGGTGGAGTATTTTATTGGAAGAGTCTATAAATACGGACAGTTAAAAGTCAAGCGCCGGGACAGTGTTACTGGCACGAGCAGGCACGACTCGTAGAGTTATAGTAAAAGTTTATTACTCAATAATCGTAATATATAGAGATGATTATGTGAGTAAAATCACGGATTATAAAGCAGGTACCTACTGCGTACATTGAAGCTTAGTTTGTTTTGTCTCTTAAACATTTAACTATTTAAAAGTAGTATTTTTATTTTTTTTCCTCTCTGAGAATTAAAAGACGAGATTAATGAGATTATTCCATAACATTTGAATTCTAACAGTTTTAATTAACCCGTTACATCAAATTATTGGTAGGTCGGTTAAGCTGAACAGCATGCGCCATAGCGATAGTTGGAAATAGTTAGAATATTTATTGTTCTTTGTTTACATTCTGACAACTGATAGGTTTCTTATACCACATATATTAGTCACAGTTACTACATTTTATAGTTTTGTTTCGCAATTTGTTAGCCTGCAATCATGTTCATTGCACATTCATTTTTGTTCTCGATTTTTGTCTATAATATCTTTACCTATAACTTTAATCGCTTTGTAATTATTTTTTATTGTACAAAAAGAATCAGATGAACAAAATTTCTGCTAGGACATAAAACATCCCTAAATAAATTATCTCTTCCTTGATTAAATGGCTTGTTGATGGAAAGCACTAGATATGTTAATACGATGCTTGCACGATATATTATGCTCATCAGAGTCATATTATGACTCGGTCTATATAGGTCCGGAATCTCTCCGGCCGGAAAAAACGGTTCCGGAATCAGTCAGTCTGTCAAGCGAGCATATGAATTTTTCCTGAATTGACTAAAATTGCATCCGGGCCATCCGTGCCGGAAAAATTTCAGAACGCAAACCGGCACACGTTCCGGTTCTCTCTTAACTGATGACGATAATGAAACTTCATAATAACACGTAAGAAAATATGTTTATGCTTAAAAATTTAAATATACTAGGTACAGAAGAGAACTTAATACTATTTATTAGCAATAGCCAATAATAATCGATATGACAAAATATATATGACAAAGTTTTTTTTATTTTATTATTTATTTATTGATAAGAAACGAAGTACAATATTATATTATGCACTAACAAAAAAAACCATGTGGGTTCCTAGAACGCAGTGCTAGCTAGCCGCTTACGTCTGAATCCAATCAATATTCGAACCCCCTTACTGATAAAACTATTTACACAACGGATAACTTAAACAAAATTCTAATTCTAATTGTGAAAACTGAAGTAAATAATATGGTTGTTGCGTGTAACAGTGTAATAGAAAATCTCTTTTAATCTTTTTCTCTACATAAATATTTAACAGGTTCAAACCGCTTTCGCTCAGTACTCACTTGTGAAAATCATTAGAAACACTTATAAGGTTCCTACATAATTACCTACTATTGTAACAGGGTAAAAAATACTACTGTGGCATACTTAGATAACTTTCTTTTTCTTTTTTCTAACTTGGTAAAAATTGTTTTATAACATCGCACTACTAATTTAAAATCATTATTTATTAACTAGCTTTTTTCCGCGGTTCCGCCTGCGTCAATATAGTATCGGCCTATGTATTAAACCAGAACCTAAACTATTACCATACCAAATTTCATTGAAATCCGTTCAGTAGTGTTTGCGTGAAAGAGTAACAAACATCCATCTTTCCATACATCCATCCATCCATTCATTCATCCATCCATCCTCACAAACTTTCACATTTATAATAGTAGTAGGATTACTACTATTAAAAAAGTATTACAGAAAATATTATAAAAATATTGAAATGATTACAAATAATTGATACCCTATGACGTTGCGCGTGATTGGATCGTATCACGGCGCGCGGCGCGTGAGGTGGCGCCGCCCGCACAGCAGGGTGACCTAAATTCATTTAAAAAAATTGACAACTACAAATACTTGAGCTTTGACACTAATGCTTTTGAATAAATATTATTATAATATTATCTTTTTGATATGCCCTGTACATGTCCTGTTTCTCTCGAAACAGATTAAGAAACCCAGTATAGGCATAATGTTAAGTGGGCCACGATTACACGATCGTATGAACCAGAAGTTTTTGGTATGATTTGGCATTGATTGTAATGGTGGCCTTCCAATGCAGGCGAAGCGCTACGCGAGACCGCGACCCGAGACCGAAATAGGGTCGCGGAGCCACTGCATGATATGTTATATATGCATAAGGTAGCCTTCCGAATTCCGACGCACGCGACGCGCGACGCAAGACCGCCACCCGAGACCGAAATAGGGTCGCGGAGCCACTAACTATGAATTTATATGGAGCACTAAACAATCCTCGCGACTCGCCACCGGTGGGCGTGGGCAGAGAACCTGATTCGCTGGTTTCTGGTCGCTGTCGCGGGTCGTGGTGGCATATATCGGAAGGTTACCCTAAGAGCAATTTCCTAATGACAACCCTAAGTCCTAACCATATTCACGTATTCAATTAATTGGCTGTCAATTTAATTTCATTCGTAGTCAATATAAAATCGATCATACAAATCGTTTTATTTGAACATAGGACTGAGTCCTGAGATGAGCATAACAAATTATTATTAATTTTGGCACTTCGAATCCTGAAGGCACGATTTGCGACATCTACTTAAAATATTATGTATCTAATATAATGCGACGTCTACTTAAATGTCTGTAATATTAACACTTTTTCGTAATTAGCTAAAATTATTACCTATAATAAGAAGTATAGCAACATCCTTTGCATGTGAAAATACCTATAATTTTTTCTCGGAATGGCACTACTATTTGGCCCGTAATTTTGTATTTCCTTTGAGGCTTTGTGATGTTTTCTACGGAACAAAAGTTAGTTAATGTTTTCGATTGGAACGCCTTACAATATTTTTAGTATCCTTGAAACCAGAAGATATGAAACGGGGATTAGCCATGTTTTCACTGTAACGAAAACTCTGAATGGAAAAAAAGGGAATTTTAAAGATGCTTACTCGATAAATTTTGATAGAAATTCGTGCTACCAAAGAGAAGAATTTCGTTACAATTAAAATTATTTACCTTTTAATATCAAGAACATGGCGACTTTTGGCATTAATGACTAACAGTAACACCGTAATTTCCAGAGGTAAAGATGGCCACGACAATGGAGGCGTCGCAGAGCCTCATCCAGTCGGAGACCAGGATGCACAGCTACCAGGAAGTCACGGAGACCAGGAAGGTCAAGAAGACCAAGACCAGGCGGCACAAGGACGAGGGATCTATATCTGTTGTGAGTATACTGTGTACTTCGAGTGATAAATGTCACAGAAGCTATAATTGGAAAGTGAGTTAGTATAGAACGAAGTTTTCGTTGGTGAAAAGTTTAAACGACTTGTTACTCTTTTGGTGGTGGTTGGCGGATATCGGCGGCATTAGTTACATAAGATCAGGTTATCCATTTGATCGTTTACCGGTCTAACTTATAAGAAAATATAACTATTGGAAATGTATGCTAATATTAAGTGGCTTTCGTTGGATAAGTTAGGGAATATTAAAAATCCTTATTATATTTTTAAAGAATCCGGTAGGTATCTTAAGATATTCTTAAATATCAGTAAAATAAAAAAAAGTTTAAAAACTAAATTTTTGAAAACATTTTTTTTTTATTTTTCTTATTTTCACTTTACATTTTTGACACGAACCATACAAGGAGAGATAAGATTTGAAGATGATATCGTACATTATTCGATAAAAAGCGGATTTTTATATTCACTTTACGAGAAATTAAAATCATCATTACTTTCACTCGCCTAGAATGTGACGAGGTGGCCGAGTGGTTAAGGCGTTGGACTGCTAATCCAATGTGCTCTGCACGCGTGGGTTCGAATCCCATCCTCGTCGATAAGTTTTTGTAATTTAAATTCGTATTTTCTTTGTCTTCAAGATTTTTTTGTTATTTCAAAATAGTGCTACCGATTTTTTTTTTAACAAAAATTCAAGATTGTAGAAAAAAATATAAAAATTGTCTACAATTTAAAAACTAAAAAATAAAGGCACAAATTCATTTATGCATTTACCAACAATTTTTTATCCACACCCAAACCATTCACTTTTTTTAATTATTAAATTTATTTTCACAGTCGAAAAGCTCGGAGAAGCTCCACAAGAAAATGAAGGCAGTAGAAGAAAACCCCACGTGCGCCAAATGTGCCCGGCCCGTTTACGCCATGGAGCGCGTCAAGGCGGAGCGGCGCGCCTGGCATAAAGAGTGCTTCCGATGCGCGCAGTGCAACAAACAGCTCACGTGAGTATAACGAGCGGGTCGCCTGAGCTATCTATAATATAATATAATATAAAAATGTACCCTTAAAGGGGTGAAATAGGGGTTGAAAGTTTGTATGAAAAATCTTTAAATATGGCCCCGATTTCGACGAAAATTGAGATTCATGCTCTTAAATACATTTAATTAAATACATATTTCAGGGCTTATGAGAATTCACCTCATGAGGGTGTAAAATAAGGGTTGAATGTTTGTATGAAGAATATTTCAAATCTGCTCCCGATTTCCATGTAATTTAATATCCGAACTCATAAATATAAATTATTATGTACGTATTTCAGTTTTGAAATTCGTCCCCTAAAGGGGGGAAATGAGGGTCCAAAGTATATATATATATATATATAGTGAAATATAAACAACTGGTCGGATTGCGTTGAATTTTGGCACTCGGATAGTTATTATGACGTAGAAATCCGTTAAAAAAGATTCTTAGAAATACATACCCCACGGGGGTGCAATGGGGATCCACACGGATGAAGGCGCGCACTAAAGCTAGTTAAAGATACCGATCAAAGACACCCGCAACACTAGCACAGAGTAGAAAATATATATACTTACGTACTTACAGAGAAACAGCTTTCATGGAACGATCCAAATTTGAAAATGTTGACGTCCCTTCAACGGCCCACAATTTTTCCACACAATCACGGACACACCGTATGCTTATAGTAGTGCAGTCAAATCATGAGCTAACTATGTAGCTGTTTACCTGTTCGCCTTTCTTTAATCAGTGACACTATCAATATAATGATTAACTGTACAGGGCCCTTAACCAAGATGCGTTCGCTAATTACGGTGACAAAGTTATAAATCAAAAATGTATGGTGACGTACCGCGCGCTATGTGACTTAGCGAAAATTATGCCAATGAAAATATATGGGATATTTTCAATTTCGAAGATCGTTATTGGTATTAATGATGGCATAAGATCCTCAACACGGGCGCGTTTATATGACTAAGAAAACCTCATCGCGCAGTGACTGTTGATTTCATTTTGCTTTGATTGTATTATGACGTTTGGACCAATCAGGAGGCGTTTGACGCTGGTTTAACGTTTACAAGACTACCGGTTTGACAGTTTTAGCGTGTCGGGACTTGATTGTAATTGTATTATTTCAGGTTTTATTTAGCAGAATTGACCCTCTGTTTTCATTCAAAGCAAATTGAGCTTCATCGACTAGACCACAACTGCTGTACAGTACGACCACTTAGCTAAAGACTCTCTGCAACTTCGTTTTTCTATCCCCGAAAGACATTAGAAACATGGTTTTAGTGTGTGTATATTTTGACATTCGCGCATATCGTAGTGTGAAGGTGTCTAATATACACAGTAATGAATTATGGCATACTAGATTTTGCCCGCGTAAATACAGTATCCCACGGGAACACTGTACTTTTTCGGAATAAAAAGTTGCCTATGTTTTAATCCAGAGCCTAAACTACGGACCAAATATCATCGAAATCCGTTCAGTAGTTTTTTCCTGATAGAGTTACAAACATCTATCCTCACAAACTTTCGCATTTATAATAGTACCTAGTAGGATTATCTTCCTACATGATATGAAAAAGTTAACTTACACAGGCACATAATTTATTTTATTAATAATATTCAAAATTTCATTGTATGTTTCAGTGTGGAGATGTACCAGAGCGACCACACGACGCTGTACTGCAAGCCACACTTCAAGCAGCTGTTCGAGCCCAAGCCCGTGGAGCCCGTGGACGACGACGACCAGACTGACGGTACTACTTGTCCAATGTCGAAACGATAACGAACTTAGAGAAGAATAAAATGTACAGAAGAAACAACGCAATCTAGCGACTAAACAAGTTTAATTTGTTTCTGAGTCTGTTATCGTTTTTATAGAGTTACTTTGGCTAAGGTCACTGGTCTCCGGTGATCTCGATGAGATAAAGATGCCAGCCGTCTTGCAGCAGTCCTAATGACGTCAGTAGAACGATGTCCATACAAACCAAATGACACGGTTAGAAGTTGATTGAGTATTGTCATCTCCCTCTAGAAACGTCGTTTAAAGGAAACAAGCCTTAACAATAGACAAACTAATGAGCAGTAAGGCTGGGTCTATATTGTCCAGTATCTCTCCGGTCGGAGAAAATTCAGAGCGCTGAAACTAGAACTCTGGCCTAATTACAATAGAGTTAAAAATCAAACACACGACCGTCGACTTTTTAATTGGCTGCTATGTGTTTTATTTATTTAAAGTTAAAATATAAAATGTGAATTGTGGTCGAATTTCAACCACTGGGCGATTTGTAGTTGTAAATAAGGAAATGAAATATTTTGTAACTAAATGTATTATGTTGTTTTGTTTCAGCTACGCCGAGGAAACACCAAATGATAATATGCGAGAGCAACCCAGTGGAGCTGCCACCTGATGTTGTTAGAGGTAAATAATACATTTATTTATTTTATTTTTCATTTAATATAAGTAGGTACTTTATACACAAAATTGTACTTTATGTACAAAGGTGGCTTAATGCCCTGTGGCATTTTCTACCAGCCGACCTTAGCCAACCGTTTAGTCTGAAAACCCGCGGGAGTATTGCGTAGTGCACTGAAACTTTACCCTCCTAACATCGAAGAAAGATTTGGGGGCTTAGCCAAAGTAACATTATAAAAACGGTAACGCAGTTAAAAAATAATGAATTAAAACAGTATAAGATTGACACATTTCGTCGCTGTCACGTGACGTCACGTGACGTATCGTTTCGGTATTTTACTTGGCTAAAATTTTCGAATAAAGATTTATTTATTTTTATTTTACCTCTCGCCCTTTATTTTATGTACGTACAGTTGCTGACAGATCGTGTGGTTAAATGTCGTTTGCGAGAACGTATTATGTGAAAAAAAGACAATAACCCACCTACGTACTGCCGATTGCACGATTAATGTTTACTTCAATATCGGTAAAAAGTTTTGACGTCAAAGTTAAGCGGAGTATAATTACCAAATTATGTCAAGACCCAGCTGATCATTACGTAGCTTTGTTTTTATGTGAAACGGATTTACATGCGTTGAGAGTGAAATTTCAAGGTCGCGTCTGGATATAAGCTACACGATTTTGCATCTTAAGTTTCGTCTCTTTATTTATTTGAGGATCTAACACGGTAAGGTATGGCACCAGAAATAGCATCAATAGATACATTCAAAATTACAGAAAGATACAATAAATTATTAGGTATATTTGGCCACAACATTTTGCACACGCTCGCTTTATATAATTTAATTATTGTGTAACACTTCTAAAAAGTGTGTACTTCCCCAGCGTCCGACAAGCCGGACCTTGGTCTGGAGGAGCTGGCGTCCCTTGACGTGAAGTCCCGCTTCGAGGTGTTCGAGAAGAAGGCCCGGCAGGAGGAACCCGAGCCCGTGGAGCACCCCCGCGGACCCAGGGAGAGAAGCACCGCGCTGCTGAGCAAACTGGCCAAGTAAGTACAAGTAAAAACCACGAGAAGCAATATTTTACATAAATAATCTGTCTAAATGAAAATAATTCTAAATTGGAACAACCCAGTGACATACTTGTGTCATTAGAAACTATAAGCAATTTGGTCGGATTATAATTTGGCGTCTAGACACATGAATCGGTACTGCGCCATTTTGAAGTAAAGACAGATTTATTGTTCAAGTAAAAGAGGGAAGTGAAGAAACTAGTATTTCAATATGAACCACAGGTTGCGAACCCCTAAACGTACATTTTTTCTTTTGTGTCGTGAATTTTAGAATAATATGTACTATTTAGTTGGTGTTCAAAAACTGACGTTGTGAAAACAAAGTCGCAGTAATTAGAAGTTGCCAGATTGCTGTACATCAATATTATGTAAAGTTAAATGTTGTGTACGACGGATTATTCGATGGTAAGAGATGACCGCCCCCGGACAGATACAAAACGTGTGGAATCCCCAAAGGGAGATTTCAAACCGAGGTGCGTGGTATGCTCAATCAGGCCGAAGATCCACTGAAGTAGTCCGATGTTGTATATGTCATCGTAAAATGGTAAATACCGTAGGATTGTATTATAACTAGCGAGATTGTGAAATGTCGAAAGATTGTGAACCGAAACATACAAGACATATAGGTCCGAACTGTGAAAACTTCGATAGCGCGATTCAGGACTGTGGCGCTAATTGGTCCGCCACAAATGTATAGCCGGAATTTTAAAGTGCTAACAGACACTAGGACTTGGTCCGCGGACCATATCCGCGTACCGAATCCGGTGTCGCTACACACGCACGGATTTGGTCCGGCAGACCGAATTGAAACTCGACGCTCGTGTGTTCGATTTTCAGCTCTATTGTATAAGCGCAGAGTTCTATTTACAGTGCTGTTTTTCGACGACGATGATGATTCCCGCAATCAATTGAAATCGTGCAGTGATACCAACTCTCAAAAATATTTCTCCCAAAACATAACCCTTAATTCGACCCTGATTAGTTATACATTTACGAGATTTACGCTATTCCAATATTAGTGAAAATCTCGGTTTAAGAGATAATAAGCAAGAAACTCTAAAAACTTTACACGTAAAAACTTACGTGTAAATGACATAAAACTAACGTGTCACTTAATCAGATTTCACTCCCTATAAATTTTCATACCCCGGCCTATATACACATATAAAAATTAATTCTTAAGGACTCAACTCTAAAAATCCTGCCCCCTAGTAAACCCCCGTAGATTTTTTTCCTTATTTTGGGGGGAAAATCCCTAAGTTGACAACACTGATATCGTTGTCCGGCTCAATCGCCCGACTACTCTACACACGTGCGGATTTGGTACGGAGCGAACCATTTCCGATGCGGACCGCGGCGGAGTCAATTAATAATAATTATGTTCGCCGGACTACTCTATTCACGGTCGGATTTGGTACGGAGCGAACCATATCCGTGGTTCGCTCCGTACCGAATCCGTACGTGTGTTAGACCTTTTAGGCTACAATCTGCAGTATGCAAATGCGTAACTACGTTATCAATATTCGCTATTTGTGTTTGGTATTTATCCCAGTGACTTATAGGAAGCATCAGGCAATATAATATAATCATCGCCTATATTCTGGTAATTTCACACTACAGACATCACAATTTTAAACATTGTAACAATACGCATCGTAATATTAACGTAATCATGAGTTCATGAGCATTCAAAAATAATTAAAAAACCGCGCCTCTTCCTGCACTAAGTGTCCGTATTCTTGTGTAAATGTGTGTGCGTCATTTGAACTATTTTTATACGTTTCAAGTGTTCACACGAGATCTTCCAACCTGCTTAGTACATTGCGCGTTTATAATTATATTTTTGTTTTGGGTATTTATAGATTACTAAATATATGTGGAGATATCATTTATACTTTCAAAATGCATACAACATACGAAAACTGTTCGTAAAGGCAAGAAAAATTGTTCTAAAATAATAAATGCCAGAATAAATAGGCGTAAAATAAGACATTTTACTGTATTCCCTATTATTATGATGTACAACAGTATTGTTAAGGTGGAGTACTTATTCAATTATATCAATCATTGTTATTCACTCTAAAATGCCACGAGACGACATTTAACGAGCCAACCATTAAATACTAAATGTTGGCTTAACACTTATATTCATTGTACACTCCTGGCTTAAACTATGTTATTAATTATTATTCATGTCGTTTACATTTCTTTGAATATTTGACGCGTATCTGTGCTGGCGCTCTTGTGTAAAAAACATTTGGCAACTCTCAAAAGTAACACAAACAAAAACAGCAATGTATTAAGGATAGATAAATGAAAACACACCAAGATGTTACACTAAACACATGTTGAAAATCGTTAGTTTGCGGTCTTGTTTTAAAAATTTCACTCGATTCTCACCTCTATCACCCTGAAATAAGAGTATAGACAGTTTGGATTATTATTTATCTGGAAAAAATACATCAAACGGCTTAGATCGGTATGGTAACAAGACGTTAGTATCTTCAGTATATCTTAGTACAGAGCGGTAGTGTTCAAAGATAGCGTTTGGTGTTTTTAGTGTATTTTTACAGGTATCGATGTTCTGAACTGAATAAAGGTAGCCTTTAAATTTTTAGTTTGCTATAAAAAGCAAACAGTTAAAAAAATACGAATGTATGAAAATTATAGATGAAATAAAACCGACTTCCAAAGTAAAGATACATAAAAAAGAAATTTTTTTGGAAGTCGGTTAAAAAATGAAAATATATAAATTCTTGGAGATTGACCCAGATACTGTTATGCTTGGAAAGTAGGCAAAAATTGTTTAAAATTATTAAGATGTATCTAAGTATTAGTCAATAAATCTGTTTAAGTACATTAAAAACAATTTAACTTGGCTAAAAGGAAATGGTTACTATTTACTACTAATGACATATTATGTACTAAAGTCAAATGATTCAAACTAAAAAATTTTACTGAAATCAAATAAAACATTATTACTCATTAAAAGAAAAAACAATTTTATGTGTTTCTACAAAAATAGCAAATAAAAAATCTCTTCAACATTTTTAAACAATAACAATCGACATTAAAAACAGATTACAATTTTTTATCATTAATCATAAAATTTTAATCTGTTTGTGTACCCATACTACGTGACCACTTTTTACCCATTTTTTTCATGATGCGCCAAAAGAAGAACGAACGAAAATTAAATTCAACTGAGTCGTGGGTAACCCACGACTTCGTGCGCGCTTAAACTATTCTGTTGGGAGCCGTATCTATATATTTTCGTGATAAACTATATAACATTTCCATAAAGCAGTTACAAACTAGCGAAGCCTTCGGGCACATCAACTGCATATCTAACGATAAATAATTAATTAGTTGCAACACTCGAAAAAAAAACCTTTTTTGTGGGTAATTCTCCGCTTAAAACGAACACTAGCATCATAAAAGGTTTTTTTTTTTCGAATAAGTAAATTATTCTTCTGTAGATCATGTGCCCGAAGGATTCGTTATTGGCTTTTTGGAAACGTTGTATATAGAAGATGTATTATTTGCAGATTCAAGGCAAAGGGAATGGACATCGGCGTGTCGGACGAGTACCTCAGCGGGGTGCCCATAGACCCCAGCTCCAGCGAGCACGAGGATGAAGAGGGTATGCTTTTAATTACCCACGCCCTGTTTTATTTGAATAGAGGACCATTCAGACTAAATGTAACGCTTAACTCAACTCCTGTACAACAGATGAAGACTCGGTCCTCAAGAAGTCGTACAAGCACACCACCCACCGCGAGCAACCAGTCTCCTTCTGCAACATGAGCGAGATAGTGGGACGGTTCGAGAGCGGGCAGGACGCGGCCTCCGAACGGCACCGGGAGAGGAAGCAGGAGATACAGAATATACGCAGCCGCCTGTTCATGGTGAGTGAGACAGACTGATGCGGCTCTCCTGCGGCAGAGCGAGAGAGCGGGCAGGAGGCGGCCTCCGAGCGGCATCGGGAGAGGAAGCAGGAGGTACAGAATAAACGCAGCCGCCTGTTCATGGTCAGTGAGATAGACTGATACGGCGGCAGCAAAAGAAAGGGACAAATAGCAGGTTATGTCGAGCAGGGGCGTGCGCTCCATATAGGCAGAAATGCAGTGCTTTACTTGTCATTCACAGATATTTTAATAAAACGTTCGTACGTTTTAGATGACTTTAATTAATAGTAAATAAATAAATTAAAAAAATATAATAACTTTAAAACGCCTAATATTTTATAAATAGCAACTCATGCAGTAGCTTTGTGCAGGACAAATCATCGCATGTATGTGTAATTTTCATATTTCGCAAACGCACACACCCATGAATATCGACATGTTTAAATAGGCGTAACTCATGCGGCATTAGATGGCCTTCGGCTTCGGGCGCCCGTGGCGCGAGCTTGGTACTACAACGAGTTCTATGATTGTCAGTATAATGTTATTTACTAAGAAAACTTACTAGATGGCACTTTACGTGGAAATTATAAATGACACTATTTTCAGAGAACGAACATAACCAAACATAACTAAGTATATTATTATCTACGTACTAACGTAGTATATTATTATCTCTGTGCTATAAAGATAAATTGTTAAATAAGCGCCCATAGCGCCGCCTGCGTGTTGCGTCGTCGTTTTAACTAGGCCGCCATCTATCGTGAATTGACTATATTTAATTTGAAGAGTCCCGTAGTGCCGATGTACTTTATCAATTCAATTTTTAAAAACGAGGGCGTTGTATGAATAAAATATTGTTATAAATTCATATTTTATTGAGTATCATTGAAAATTTTGAAGAATAAAACTAAATAAATCACTGACGTAAAACAAAACAAGTTACATGGCGGTTTAATTGTGCTTTTAATGTGATTTACTATTCCATGGTTCACAATGCTTACTCATAGCGACATCTTTACGTACTGAGCATGTACTTCATTTTCCAATGTATGAAACTGACCAGACATGGTTCGGCTATCCGATCGCTTCCGAAAACCGCCGAACTGGCATGTTGGAAATTATTCGTTGCCTATAATCCGAGTAAAAACAATACGACGCGAATCTAATGAATCATGTACGCACAATATGCATTTTTGTTTAGTAAGGTATTATTTTTTTAAATAGATGAAACGTTTTGTGTTTCGCGGGGGCCATATTGCATATTTCATGTGATAAGCATTGTTTACAATTTAATCGCTCCTTTATTTATAGTTTTCTTTAAAGATTTTTCATTTTAACATTTGAAAGTGTGTACATTTAACAGTTTATTACTGAGTTTCTATAATAATTGTAGTGATTAGCTTTTACTATTGAGTTAGTCGATTTTTTTAAAATGTTAATCGACTGTGAGGTTTTGAAAATGTGTGTTTATTAAAAATAAAAAATAACAAGTTCTCACAATTGTCATTCAGTGAAAAGATTCAAATTCTGTCTAAAGGTAGGTGTGTACCCGAGTTACAACAATTAAACCAGCAAAAAAATAATGTAACTCGAAAATTTCATGTTAAAAGTTATGAAACGTATAGCTGGCTGTGTGGTTGTGTACACAAGATTAAATTATATTGTTTTCCTTGCATATTATTTAGTAATTTACATCGGGATATAGTAATCTCAAGTAACCGGAACCTTTAATATGTGAAAATTGAAGCTGACTGGTGAGTAGTTATAATATTTTAAAATTTGCTTATTATTTTACTTATTAGAATTTCTTCCGCCGCGATGATCGATCGCTGTTTTGTCTGCGTTGCCGTAGAAGATGTACATGAATAGTAGTACATCTAAGACTTGCTCTGTTGGCATGGTTTCGACTTAGAGATCCGTCGCTTGGCTGTAGCTAAAAATCTATAAACGAAAAAGTTTTTGTGACCGAGTACTTCGCCGCATGCCCAGTGTCATAATCCTGTGCACGCCACTGGTGTCGAGCCTGGTTGGGATTCTAAATAAAAATACATTTAAAAAGGCATGTATTTAAACTTGCGACAAAATAATCAAATTTTGGGTGTGAAAAAACCGAATATTGAATACTAAATTACCAAGTTGGCGAAAGAATATAAGAAACAAAAAATTTCAAATCAGGTGACTAATCAATACCAGTTTTTTTTTACTGAATATTCCAAACTGGCAGACAGATATTATTTTAGCGAACAAATAACCATCTTGGCGACAGTTTGAGAGTACACATTTAATTTAAAAATAGGCACATATATTTTCCCTGATGTAGGTAATTCAAAAAACATAATAAGCAACAAAACGAGCGCACATAAAAAAGGAGCGTACAAAATTCCCATTTTAAATTTTTCTTGGTTTCGGGAGTTTCGGATTCATTTTGAAATTAAAATATGGTGGATATTTATTTTTCGTAAAATGAATATGGGTGTCGTTTACCAGGTTTTTGGGGGTGCTGGATATGAAAATGACTTTCAGTTTGAAATTCCAAGATGACGGATATACTTCATTTTATAAAAATTAATATGGGTGTCCTTTTGTAGGTTTCTGGGGGTGCTGATTATAAAAAAGTCATTCATTTTGAATTTCCAAGATAGATAGGCATTAAAAAAGTGGATATAGGTTTCTGGAGTCACTGATTACAAAAATTCATTCCATTTTGGAATTTCAAAACGGTGAATATTTATTTTTCTGTAAAATTTGAAACGGGTCTCGTCTTCGAGGTTTTTAGATAGAATATCCATTTTGAATTTCAAAGATAGCGGACATTTATTTTTAATAAAATGAATCTAGGTGTCCTTTTCTAGGTTTAGGTTAGTTTTATGTTAATTACAAAAAAAATCATTAATTTTTAAATTTCAAAATAGCGGATGTATTTTAATTTCTTTAAAATTCTCAAAAATGGTGCGTCCTACTGAAAAATAATGAAAATTCCCTCTCCCTTAGTAACCCGGCAACCTCATATTTCCTTCATGATGGGAGAAAAAGAAATTTGAAAATCCTGAATTATCCAACATCTCTATAGCTTTATACATCGCTCGTATCTCAAAATAGGCATTGCCATATATCTTTCTATAATCGCTTCTATCTCGGAAACGGTGCAACCTACTGAAAAAATAATGTAAATTTCCTCCCCCTTAATAACCCCGCAACCACATATTTTCTTGATGATGGGAGAATAAGAAATTTGAACACTCAGAATTTTCCAACATTTCTATAGCTTTATACATTGTTGCGGGGGAAATTAAAATAAAAAGAGATTTCCCGTGACAATATATATATTAAAAAAGAAATAGGGGTCGTGGGCAGAAGGCCGTATGTTTCTGGTTTAGCCTCTAGTGTCTTTAGAGATTGGTGGGGCTTTTAAACCACACGGCACTTAGCTGGATCTGTCGACGGTAAGGTATGACAACACGTGGCGCTTTCGGGTCCTGTGTTCGGGTCAGGAACTCGTCACGACGTGGTCGCCTAGGAGCGGACAGTCCGTGGCACAGGCCAGATAGTCATCCGTCTATAGGATGTAGATAGCGGTGCTTGTACCCGTACCGTAGTTCCCCTGAACACGGGGTTAAAATATTATAATTATTATAAACTTGTATCTAGAAGAAGTTGAACAACCAAAATTCGGCAGGGAAAAAGGGCGTTGTCCTGTCGCGACAACCCTTTTATACCCCTGACATTTGTTGTTTTCTTTTTAACCGACAATTAGCGGTAATGCGTAATACAAATGCCACAATAAAGAAATATTAGAGATGAAGCTCTAGTTAGAAGCATTTGCCAATAGATGGCGTTGTCTAGCACAAATTAGCTATTATTAATATCGACAACTGTTAATAGATGACGCTATACGCATCGTTATTAGTTATAACGATACGTTAAAAAATGTAGCTATGCTCGTAACTCAAAATAGGCATTGCCATATTTCTTTCCATAATAGCTTCTATCTCGGAAACGGTGCACCCTACTGAAAAAATAATGAAAATTTTCTCCCCCTTAGTAACTCCGCAACCACATATTTTCTTCATGATAGGAGAGAAAGAAATTAGAAAATCTTAAATTTTCCTATATTTCTATAGCTTTATACATCACTCGTATCTCAAAATAGACATTGCCATTTTTTTTTCTATCTCGAGAAAAGGTATTCCTACTGAAAAAATAATGAAAATTCCCCCCCGAATAACCCTGTAACCACGTATTTTTTTTAAGTTTTTTTAAATCCTGAATTTCCAAAAATTTCTATAGCTTACATAGCTGGGGTACTATATAAAATACTATGTTAATAATCATCAATCCTAATCAGCACCCGCAACAACTTTTAAATTAGTACATATATAATTTTTACGAAAAATGAAAATTCTTAATCAATCAATCAATCAATCATTTATTTCACAGAATGTGATTAACAATGGTGGATAAAATAGGTACATCAGTTCTTTCACAATGTACCATAACAATGGTGTGTGGATATGTCAACAAGTAATAATTATTATTTAATATAGAAAATACAAGTTCAATTAGTTACATAATAGTCAATTTTAATGTTAATACAAAGATTCAGTTTTTCAAAATGTTACGTTTTCAAGGTAGTTATAGAAATGTCATTTATCTAAATAATATTAAATTATTATCAGAAATTAAAATAATCAAATAGTAAAATGTAAAATGCAAAATGTAAAATCATAATAATAATAAACAATAAAAATACACAGTCAAAAAAATAGTTAAAACAATATTTTAATACTTATATTTATAAAAAATAAAAACATAAAAAATACATTATTATATACAATAATTTTAAAAAAAATCAAATAATTATTAACATTCAAGTCATTGTTTAATACATAGCATAAATTCATTCAAGTCATGAAAACAATTTTCCATTAGCCATAATTTCAGATTTCTTTTGAATTTATTGAATGGTAATTCTTTAAATTGATTGGGCAATATATGTATAGCCTGTATATATGCGTTATTTTCATATATGTTTAAATTGCACCAAGGGCGATAAAGTTTGAATTTATATCTTTCATTTTTCCGTCCCTCCTCCGAATTCAGTTAAAAGTATTCTGGATGCATTTTAACAAAGATACAAGGTTCTCGTTTATACATACAGGCTAGTGGTAACAGACGTAATTTCTTAAATAACGCTCTGCAGCTTTCCAAATACCAGGCCACCACAAATAGCTCTCACACATTTTTTTTGTACATGAAATGCTTTTTCGACCTCCACCGAATTACCCCACAATAACAGACCGTTTGCTCCTGACTCCATTTTGGAAATTGAAATTGGAAGACAATTTTATAATCAGAAACCTGGAAAAGGACAACCATATTAATTTTAATGGAAAAATGTACGCCATTTTGGAATTTCAAAAAAGATTTAAACCCCCAAAAACCTTGAAAACTACACCCATACCAAAAAGGAAAACAAACTAAAAATGCGATTTTCCGTAGCCTGCAAATTGAATTTTTAGCAGCCATTAATTTAGCAACCCAATCTGATTTTATAGCTGCTTACATCGTATAATAGTCACCAACTCGGAAATTAAGTCGCCAACTTATAAGTTTTGGTGCCAATTTGGATTAAATTTCGCCACATTTTATATGCCGTTTTTTGTATTTTTTGTCACCTGCTTTCGCCAGTTTAGTAATTTAGTCGCCAACATATTAATTCGCTGCCAAATTCAGTAATACAGTATGCTCATGTGCAGTCGCCCACTTATTTTTTATTCGCAAGATTAAGTATATCCCATTTAATTAATGAAAAAAAATACTGACTAATGTTATCAATATGATTTCAGGGCAAACAAGCCAAAATAAAGGAAATGTACGAGCAATCGGTGATGCAGTGTGAACAGAGTAAGTGTTGTTTTGTAACATTTAACTACATTTTTTTTTGCCTATCAATTAAGGAACTCATAAAAATAATTACAGTACCTGGGTACTAAAAAGCATTTTAGGCCAATTGCCATGAGGCACCTATTACATTGGCGAAATACAAAACCTCGCTATTTTACGGAAAATTCAGGAAACAGTGAAAATTACGTATTTAATCATATTTCCAGGTTTGACATCAGCGGACAAGATAGCACGAGAGCTGGATTTGGACGCAGAGAAGGCGATGGTTATAAAGGAACGCTTCGAGAACGGGGAGGTGTTTAATGACGAAAACCAACCGCCCAAGAACAGGGACTTGGAGGACAGAGCCATGTTCAACGAAGGTAAAGAAGTTTTGTCGTTAGACGTTTATAATATAACTACCATTTTCCTCGCGGCTCCGCCCGCGTAAATATAGTATCCCACGGGAATACTGTACTTTTTCGGGATAAAAAGTAGCCTATGTTTTAATCCAGAGCCTAAACTACTACTATACCAAATTTAATCGAAATTCGTTGAGTAGTTTTTGCGTGAAAGAGCAACAAACATCCATCCATCCAACCTCAAAAACTTTCGTAGTGGAACAACCCAGGATACGAATCATCGAAAAAAATCGTATATCTATACAAATGATATTGACCTATGGATCGAAGAATTTATTACGCTAAGTGAAATGCGGTGGCTGGTGACCGCCGCAATCTTGAGGTCATTTTTCTGCGTATTCAACACGTGGACACGTGCGCGACACAGCCGCTCTCGTTTTTTATAAAAACACCAGATTTTGCCCGTATAATTTGGCGCGAAAAAATTTGTTCTTCCCCAATGTCAAATATATGTATGTACCAACTCATAAAATCCATTTACTTAGTAGTTTAGGTGTGATTGAGTAAGGTTAGGTGAGACAACACTCGCATTCTTTTTAGTAAGCATCGCTATAGTATTTATGTATTAGTTATTAGTTTAATAATATAGTACCTGGATAACCAAGCTTTGCTCGGAATTCTGAAAAATTTAAAAAATAAAAACACAAATATCATTATCTCACTGGGATTCGAACCCAGTACATTGCGAATTTTCGAACAAAGCAATAATGATACTTACGCATACCAAACTGCCAATCGGACTGACAAAATAAGGGTCGAAATTATTGATATATTGTTGCACGACGAAAGAAAAAACATTTATAGCTTAAAAACGCGCAGTTTCTATTTTCTCCCCCAAAACTCCCTGCATACTAAATTTCATGGTAATACTTGCAGCCGTTTTCGAGAAACCAATTATGCAATACAAGATTGTCCCTTTTAAAGTATAAGATGTTGTACGATCGCTTCCAGGCATCGGCAAGAAGTCCCGGTCCATCTTTCTGGAGCTGGACGCGAACGCCAAGCAGATGGCGCCGCTGTCGCCGCCGCCGCAGGACCCGCCCAAGAGGAAGGAACTGGTTAGTTACTTCTAAACGTATCAAAAACTTCTAAAATGTAGAATGCGCTTAAACCACTGCTGCCAACATATTACATTTAGTTATTGAAACATTACATCTCATTTTTTTCCAGTCGGAAATAATTTTGATCCAATACAAAAACTTAGGCCTTTTTCATCCGTTATTGTATGATTTATACGGTATTCTCCGAGCGAAGTAACCACTCTTGAAATACTGTAGTGCCTGGGACAGTTGGTTTTTTTTAAATGTCGTACGGTTGCCCAAGCACATACGGCATTCTCACAACACAGTCAGCCTAGTCCAGAGGAATGACTGGTCAATACGTCTGGGGCCAACCACGTGCGGGTTTCCTCACGATGTTTTCCTTCGCCGTTAGAGCTTCCGTATAATGTCTCCTACTTGAGATCTGAAAAAGCCTATTGGTACACGCCACAACCTGAGAATCGAACATGTAATTTCTATCGTTGTTGTATTGGACAACAATGATAGAAATTACATATTCGATATAAACTTTGATCCAAGTTAAATTATTGTAAGACGTTGTAACAAATTTCTTACAAATAAATAAATTATATTCTAATTATTATATAATATTATATATTCTAATAATATTTTAAATCTTTTACTAACCTAACACATAAGTATTGTGTTAGTAAAGCAATTTCTCTCCTTTCGCTCCGCCCGCGTAAATACAGTATCCCATGGGAACACGGTACTTTTTAGGGATAAAAAGTAGCCTATGTATTAATTCAGACTTTAAACTACCGTACCAAATTTCATCAGAATCCGTTCAGTAGTTTTTGCGTGAAAGAGGAAAAAACATTCACCCTAACAAACTTTGACATTTATAAAGTAGTAGGTTATTCAAAATCAATACGGATCTTTTGGGCATATGATCTACTGCTTATTTAAAGATTGCAGAAGAATAATTTAAATATATTAAAAAATTAAACATAGGTACTAAATAAAATTACATTACGCTCTTAACGACGCCGTTACAGTCTTTAACCTCACACAGCTGATTGTATTTATTTAATTTAGCCAGTCTTTGGTCCCTCTTGAAATCTCCTGTTTCTGTAAAGTTAATGACCTCAGCGCCTTAGAGAGCCAATGTAATTTTATTTGGTATAATTTATTTTTCCGTATTGTTTATCATTTTTCTGCCTAAACGTCTTTACGTAAGCAGCAGATCATATCCCAAAAATATCCGTAATTCATTTGGAACAATTTGTTTTCCCTTTTCCCCAGCCGTTCGTGCCGAAGGACGTGGTCCGCGCGGCCGACAAAGTGGAAGACGTGAAGATCGAGACCGCCGATATATCGGACCGCTTCCGCTTCTTCGAGACCTACAAGCCTGAGACCAAGCGCAAGGAATTCCGCATGACGCCGCCCAGGCAGGTGCAGGTGTGTAAGCCAATCGATAACCCAGCAGGTTATTCTACTTGGTAAAAGACATAGAGATTGAACTCTAAGGGCCTGTTTCATAATCTTCTAATAAGTGTCACATAGCTTAACTGCATGTTTTGTCTCTGTCGCTCGATATAAAGTAAGCAGCGACAAAGCGACAAGTGACTGACGGATAAGCTATTCGACACTTACTAGATTAGATTGTGAAACAGGCCCTAAGTATCTGAAGTATAGAAAGACCACCCAGATTTTTTATTCCGTCTGAGGGCATGTCGTTTCCTGTTACTTAGAACAGTCACTAGAGTGTAAAAGTTAGCTGGTTTTAGTTACGCTTTAAATTATTTTCAATTAATTTCCAGCGTCCCAAGTCCCCGTCGCCCGAGCCGTACCACGAGCCGGGCGTGGTGCGCAGCGAGGAGGCGGCGCCGGACATGGGGCTGGCCGCCACGCGCCAGACCGCCTCGCGCATGATCAACGTGTTCCGCCAGCTGGAGCAGCGCCCGCTTCCCGAGCAGCACGGTAATACCGGGGAGGTTTCTTTCCGAATTGTCTCTGTCGGACTGAACTGAACTGAACTTTTAATACAATGGTTTATTAATTCTATAAATGGACTGTCGCGCCCACTCGAGATATTCTTGTTCCGTCACGCTCGCTGTAAAAAATATGTATTAACATCCAACTACCGCTGGATGATTCATAAAAAAATCTATCTCTTTTTTTCAAAAGGAATTCTTTCTTACACACATATCTTGCAGGTCCGAAACCGCTGAAGCGCTTTACGCCGCCGCCGGCGGAGGAGGGGCGGCACACGTACTCGGACTCGGAGTCGGAGTCCGACAGCGAGGACGAGCGGCAGTGGCGGCGCGAGCAGTCCTACCGCTCCGACGAGGCGCTCAAACAGGCGAGTATCAACGATAGGGAAGGTCAATGCCACTGTGCTAAAGGGCAGCAATAAATTCAGCTTACGACATCCAAAAACTTAACAGTTGTGCGAAACGTAATACAGACGGTAGATAAAGACAGTAGCTACAGACAGTAGCGACAGATACAGACATTGGCGACAGATACAGACATAGGCGACAGATACATATAGTGGCGAAGTATACAGATAGTGGCGACAGATGCGGACAGTAGCCACATATATATACAGTAACGACAGATACAGACATTAGCGACAGGATCAGACAGTGGCGACAGATACAGACAATAGCAACAGATACAGAAAATGAAGTGGAAGGCTCTGCGGCATTAACATGATGACGTCACGTTCCAGGCTCAGCAGCTGGCGCGCACGACGAGCTTCCGCGACCGTTTCGAGCGGTGGTCGGAGAGCGACCAGCAGCAGCCGCAGCAGCGACCGTCGCTAGTCATCGACCGCGAGACTGAGGAGGACGGGGAATCGCAGCTAGAGACTGCTAAGAGGTACCCTTAAACTCCGTTCAGATTCAATTTCAACTAAGCGTAAACAACGAGACAATAGCTCGCTTTAATGATACCAATTTAATTGTCGCTTATTTTCTTTACAAATAAAGAAATTAATCTTTTGGTTTGCTTAGTTTAATTGTATCTGAACAGATACATACTGACATTAAAATAAAAATAGAGTACCCATATATAATAGTTTAACCCATACTCACTTATTATTTATATTAAGCTGATATGTTGGGAATGGCTAGACAGACAAAGACAGCAACATGGATTAGCGTATCCGTGGTGTATATATTTTAATTATATGTAGCAGAATGCGCAAACACATTTGGGGTTTAAGTAGGACCAGTTAACTTGGTGACTTCGTGACGTTACCACGCTAATGTACAGCAGATGATTACAATAAAATTTTCATTTCAGTTTCAAGTCTTCCATGCAGTTACTATTTGCAAGGCCTTACTTTTTCCAAGTTTAAAATTTTATTTGATCAATCATTTATATTATTTTATTTTTCAGCTTACGAGAGAAGTTTGAGAACATGAAGGTGCAAACGACGACAGTGACGAAGAATTTCGTGCCTAAAGTTAACCGATTTGTGGTAAGGCGTCTATCTAATATTATATTATTATAAGCTAACCCTCTTAATAATTAAAATATTTACACAACGGATGACTTAAAACAATGTTGCTGTCTTTGTCTGTCAAGTGACTTTTCCAACGCATCAGACAGCAAGACAGCAATGTTGTTTATGTTATCCGGTTGTGTAAATCCTTTTATTAATAAGGGGGTATATTAACTGTTTTATATTTATATATATTTTTTTAAACAATAATTAAAACTCAAACTTTTCAATATATTTTTGTTTACGGTGGTTTAATCGAATCCAGTTACTCCAAGTGTGTTTGCGTTCCGTTGAATTTGTATGGGATTACAAAAAACCCTAGTGAAAACGTTTGGAAAAAACGCAAATACGATTAGATTTGATTATATTACGACGAGCAAGCGCGAAACAACTCATTGGGGTACTGTAAACAATTTGAAATGCGTAACTAAATAATAATTTTGTCAGTCTTTTTGTTATAAATAACACAAATTTTTGTTTGTTCCAGTAACATGTACGAAGACTTACCGCCTTTGAAGCCAAAGCATAATTGTAACATCAATCCTCACCCAGTCATCTTGCCAACTTATTTTAAGCTCATTCGTTAGATCTGATTCATCAAATTGGTTAAGTTTTTCTAGTGGCCAAATATTTTATCTTTGACGTACTTTTGTAATATATTGGCCTTGTTTTTCCATTGATATTTTAATAAGGTGCTAAATTATACATTAGATATAGATTTATTTGTTACATCTTAAGAACGCATTTTATATGGTGCCTTAAATTGTACTTGCAGAGATAAGATACTGTAAGTTTTGATGTGAATGAAGTAACACAAAACTGCGATAAAATTAATAAAAGATATAGAAAGTTAACAATATTAAAATATGTACTTGTATATCGCTTTCTACTTTCTAAGATATTATTAAAGATAGCGATTCAAGATGGAAATTATTGTAGTTGTGCCTGCCTTTTAACAATATTTATTGTTATATATTCTTAGTGAAATTAATATTTTAACAATTGACCTTGTGATTTACAGAAAATTAAAAAAAAAATTACAATTTTGCTAAAGTGAGGGAATTATATACTAATTTTATAAGCCTAGCAGGAATAGCAGAAATTAATATTTGTACAAAACAAGTCACTTAGGTTTTGGATTTTTAAATCTCGATGTGTGCCATCTTCTTGCTTGCACAAAGAATATTTTAAAGCATTGTTAGAAGTTCTTTGAAAGATAACAATTATTGTAAGCAATTGCCTCTTTACTTTTCTTGCTCAGTGAAATATTTTATTATAGTTGGACTTGTAGGACCGTGTAGACGGTCCATTTTACTCTTTGTGTATGAATATGACAATGATTAACTTGAAATATTTGTAAGTAAGAAGTCCTATTTACACCATTATTTACTTTAATAAAAATATATTGCTGATTTACATCCGAATACTTAAACACTTAATTTTAGTAAAATTAGGAACTCAAGACGCACTATTATTGTCGTTCTGCCGAGCAGACACCACTGAGTCTGGCCGTGATTTAGGGGGCCCCTAAGTTTAATCAGTGTTTCAGAATTCGGATGTTAGAAGTGTAAATTAGACTTTATTTAAGTGATGTGCAATAGGTTAAGTTTAAGTTTTATTTATACAACTAATTTCTTTTGCTTTTTAACAGGTTAATCTACTCCTTACCTCTTTCTCTCCGACTGATATTTTCACTGTACTTAATTATATACTGTTTTGACGTTTTGTACTCTCTATACTCAATGAAACTGCGATATTATAATAAAAAAATATTGTAAATTATGTTTTGTATTCTTAACCATTATCAACTTTTTTTCACGTCACCTACATTTAAAAAATCTAGCGTTGGTGGAACACAAAATTTTGTATCATATTCCTAATAATTTGCTCTGCACTCGGCTGCTCTGATTACAGGTCCCATTACCATTTTTTTATTTTATTATGAGAATGCTTATTTTGAATAAAGCATTGCAAATATATTTTTTCTATAATCGCTCGGATGGAAAATCCAGAATTTACCATATATTACATAGCTCGCACCCCATACTTAGAACTCGCGCGTAACATATACGCGCGAATTCACGTGTCTTTATTTTTCTTACAACGAATATTATGTGAATTAAACTGTGGACATAAAGGTGAATTTCGTCTATTAAATTTCCGAATTTCGCTTTGCTGCGCTTCGACTCCGCGCTAAGGAGCAGGTAGGCTAGTGTGAGGTCATACTATGAGCAACTAAAGGAAAAAAGCAGCGGAACTACGCGACGCGACTCGGCCAAATATTCTTTTTATGAAATTGTATGACATAACGCCCTACGCGGCAGCGGAACTACGCGACGCGGCACTTCATTTCGGTATAACTAGTAGGGACGCGTCGCTTCGCCTGCGGTCTTATTTTAAGGGTCGTGAAGTATATTAAATAAAACAAAGTAAATCAAGTTCACTAATTTAATATTTCACCATCTCCAAAACATAAAGAGGAACGTAATAATAAATAATTTATTTTAATAATAAAAAAACATTACTCTAACCTAATCTAAACTATAATTATTATACTCTTAGTGCAGATTTAGAAATATGTGTATATATTCTCTTAACATATTATACTTTCATTTAACTTCATCACATTCACAGCGCAGTTTTAGATAAAAACGAAATAAACTGTATACATTTATCCTATGACATTATTTACCAATAAAGCTGCGAAATTG
Organism: Phengaris alcon alcon; assembly: GCA_037179445.1. Classification (NCBI taxonomy): domain Eukaryota; kingdom Metazoa; phylum Arthropoda; class Insecta; order Lepidoptera; family Lycaenidae; genus Phengaris; species Phengaris alcon. The sequence goes on from JAYRCH010000347.1 coordinate 167,829, forward strand.
ATCAAATAAGTTTTCTTAACATAGGCAGATACATTTAACATGTTCAATTTATATTGTTATAATAACATTTCAACTTCTAGAGAACAACAATTTCGAGAAACATTATGATTTTCTAAAATTAAAATTATTTAATATTTTTTAAGATTTGGCAAAATGTGTTGTTTTATTACTTTAATACAAGGATTTTTAAAGTTTAGAGAATTTTTTTCCTGTATGTTTAAATTTATTAAAAAAACTTTGAACTACAGATCAAAATAGTATTACTTAAAGTTTCTAGGCCTTAGGCAAAAGTATAGGAACCAAAAAGGTTCCATGAACCCTCATATAAAAAAATATGATGAATCCTTGAGCTCCAAAAAAACTATACAATTATAATTATTAGGAAACTGATAAATCACTGGGTTTTAAAATGATTGTTTTCTATCAATGAATACTTGTTTATTAGGTTGTAATTATTATTATCATTAATTTTCTGTTGCTCAAACAACCAAAACTCCTACACTTAAATAAGTACAAGATACCTAAAACTGCGCACCCAACCATTCCTTAGCCTCTACGAGACTTACTTTAATATTTACAGAAAATGTAGCCTAACACCGACTCTTTTATCGGTTCATATCTGAACCTTGTGGTGACAAGTTCAGAGATCAATTTGGTATGAATTTAAAACATTGGCAAAGTACAAAAATATAGATCTACTAATCTATATTGAAAAAAAAAAACGATTCTAAAACATAATTATCATATGAGAAAAGAATTTGAAAAATTATATTTAAAAAAAACTTACCCCCACAAGGTTCAGACAGGCACAAGCACTAAACTTAATCCTATAACACAAATACTTAGTCCGGTGGTCGATGCACTGTTTGTGGTAACTTATCACTTTCTTGTTTAACTTCTGTAATACTTTTCACATCTTTGTCCCTGTGTTTCTCGTACCTTCTGTCATCTGAACTTCTGTGTTCTTTTCTGTGGTCCTTATGTTCCCTCGATCTTTCAGACTTGTGGTAGGAAGACTTATGTCTTGATGAAGTTGAACGCCTTCTGTGGTGATCGAGACTCTTATCCGACCTTTCTGACTTCTCGGTTCGGTTCTCAGATTTGTCATTCCGATTTTCCTTTTCTGTTCTATCCGACTTTTCTGATCTGTCGGATTTTTCTCGGACCTCTGTTGATTTTTCTGATCGACCCTTATCGTTATTCTCAGTTCTATCGACTTTATTTTCGGCCTTATCAGATCTGTCAGTTCTTTCTGTCTTTTCACATTTCACATCACTTTTATCCTTTTCTTTGTCGGATTTCTCTATCTTATCTTTGTCTTTCTCAGATCGACTTTCAGTTTTGTCAGTCCTCATTTCACTTTTATCAGTTCTGCTGTCATGTTTGTCAGATCGACTGTCAGATTTATGTCTATCTCCCTCTTTATGTCTGTGCTTCTCATTCTTCTGCTCAGTCTTGTCAGTTCTGTCGTGCTTTTCGCTCCGCCTGTCTTTTTTGTCATCCGACTTATCCTTACTTTGGACCTCCAAACTCTTGCGATTTTCAGATATCTTTAAAGCAGATTTCTCTTTGAACTTGGCACTCAGTGCTCTCATTTCTATGACACCGAGTTTGTGTTTCGATGATTTGTTGGTTTCTGGAGAAAAAAAATTAATTTTAAAGTATAAATTCACGAAATGAAAACACGATTCCGATAAAAATAATATTTACATAAATGTAAACCCTACTTGCATTTATTAGATATATGTTAAAAATAAATAGAATAGAATTTGCTTTTACTGTGTGATGAAATAAACGGTACAGTTACCGCTTGTTGACGCTTACCAGGGACAGCAGTGTTGACGGGGTCCGCCGGCGGCCGCTCGTCCGCGGGAGAGGACGCCTCCGACGACGGGTAATACTGCTTCAGTCTCAGGTGCCACGCTGTTGGAACAATATTAATATTTTGAATATGTTAAGTAATTTTTGAATGACCTATCAACTATCCTGGAGGTAATGAAACAATTATTAAAAACATAACCCTTATGCCAGTCGGGTAAAAAGAGATATAGTTTAAAAATACAAAAGCCGAAACTCACATGATTGATGAGTTAAATTATTTTTAAGCACGGTATTAAAGAAACGCTGAGTTTGCTAGATAACTTTTTGTATTGGTTTTCCTGGACATTTCCACTGATAGTTCACAGACGTAGGTGACGGCGGAGACAGTGCGGAACTGGTGGATGATGTTGCAGGGCAGGAAGTAGATGTCGTCGGCGCACAGCGGCAGCCGCGAATAGCGCACGCCCTCGCGCCACAGCTGGTTCAGCTTGGCCTCCAGCCGGTGGGGTGTAAGTGTGACTCACCGATGGAGGTGACGGCGGAGACGGTGCGGAACTGGTGGATGATGTTGCGGGGCAGGAAGTAGATGTCGTCGGCGCACAGCGACAGGCGCGAGTAGCGCACGCCCTCGCGTCGCAGCTGGTTCAGTTTGGCCTCCTCCAACCTGCATGAATCACATACAATATCAGCGACAAATAAACTTAAATGATCCTACCAAGTGATTTTTTATTCCGTCTGAGAAATAAATGGCAATGTGGCAGACCATTTAGCGCCACAATCCTGAATCGCGCTATCGAAGTTTCTGTAGTTCGGCGCTTCGGCTTTTGGCCTGAACGAGCATACCATTTTGCTCGGTCGGAGATCTGCCTTTGAGTCTTCCACTTATACCCACAGCAGGTTATATTCTGTTACATCTATACACAAATGTATTTGTGTCAAAGGCTCAAAGCTCAAGTATTAAAAAGTTGCAAAATCTTTTAAAAAACATGAAACTAGGTCACCCTACTGAGCGCGCGTAAATATCCGTACTTGACTCGCCTACGCGGGCGGCGGAAAGCAATCTTTAATTTACAAAAAGATTGATAACTTATCTGTATTCTAATGTAACACATAGTTAGAAAAACACAGCTATCTAGTACCAATTCCAAGCCTTTTTTATGCTTTTACATGTGTATGTTGCACAATGACGTCACTCACCACGTGACGCACTGCGAGATGGGCGGCTCGTATAGGTCCAGCTGAAGCAGCTGCACCAGCTTGTTAAAGTCGGCCGCGTGGAACGCCACCACGTCCTTGGTGATGCGGCCGCCCCCCGCATCCTCGCCGCACTGGATCGCCTTCAGCACGCCTGTTGTAATAAATATAAGTTAGGAATATGTACAACGGGCTGTCTTTGTCTTGGACACGGGCCTGGTCAAGTGACTACGCCGCAGAATGACTTTAAAATAGCGTTTGTGGCTCCATTTGCCACAGTCCATCGTCCATTACGATGTGTGAATAATAATAATCAACATGACTTGAAAAACTCCTCCGGTTTTTTCGTCGGTTAAAAATGACGGCGCGGCGCTTGCCGACCCATCGCGCGCTATGCGTCACATTCCTCACTTAGCGTAATGAATCCACTACGAGGGTACTGACGGAGCTTCCCGCTTCATCGCGCGCGTTCTGTCCTCACTGGCGTTATGCATTTGAAGCTGTACTGACCAACGGCGGCGGTGGTGATGCGGTCCAGGCCGTGGCCGACGTGGTCGGCGTGCGCGCGCGTGCGGTCCTCGAACAGGAACTCGCGCGCCTCGCTCCACCGCGGCAGGTACTGCAGATTGCGCAGCTCGTTCATGCCAGTTCTGCGAATCAAACGAAAAAATTAAATGTAATAGGGATGTTGCCTAGTGTAGAATATTACATTTTTACAAATTAATTTTTAAAATTGTTTAATAGATATATACATAAGTCTAAAAGAAATGGGTATTTAGGTTGAGGCGATATTGCACATCTCTTTCTCGCAAAACGATTTGTTGCGTCACAACCTGCTCCCGCCACACATTTTGTAATGACAAATGTAATGGCGGGAGTAAGCCGTGACGTCACAGGCCGATATATCGCTCTCTCTTTCTTATTGTAAATTAAAATTGTTTGTATCTTCGTTAACTTTCAAGATTTATGAAAATGTGTTCTAGATTGTTTATTATAATGTTTTCTAACATCGAATAGACGAAAAATATATATTTTGCCAACATGCCTAATGCCTATTAATCGTGTATAAAAATATACGCATACTTACGGGCCATAAACTCTGCCATATATGTCGTTTTCCTGTTATCTTTGATTCAAATTAACTAACGTAAAGATTAAGCATTTTTTTATCGAATTAACGTTGATACGACTAAAAAGATGATTATTAACCATTAACCAGATATTCCGCATGTTGGCTTTAAAATGCCGTCATTAAAGGCTCTACTGTGACGGGACTTTTTAAAAACAAGGTTAAGGTATGTTACTGTAAGGTAGGTCAAGGTAAGCCCGTGATAAATCTTTATTTGCAATTAACTAACCTTCTCTTCTTTATAGGACTCTTTCCAAGTTCCGCAGTAGGCACCAACTGCTCCCCGGGCCTGATCCATAAGATTGGTCCATCATTTGACTCCTGAGGTTCCATTTCAACGGCTGACATTGGTCCCCAAGGCATTGTCTAAAAAACATTTAGGCCCGTATTACTAAAGCGTTCTTATCTCTAAGACAATTATTCAAGAAAGTACTTAAGATGTTGTTTTAATTAATAGACCGTACTTAAGTACAGCTGTAGGTACGGCGTATCAAGTGAGTGCGAACGTATTAATAAACGAGACTCGTTACTCAAGTACGCTGTCATTGCTGTCAAACTGTTACTTGAGACGCGTTTTCGTGGGTACAGTCAAACCTTGACTTGAGAACGGCTGAATTGGGATACAGTACATTATTATTTGTGGTGTTTTTGGGTGTGTTACAATTATGTAAATTAAAATCTTAATAGTTATGATTAAACAAACTCAGAATTTACACTACATACTCAACACAAAATAAAGTTATAAAAAAAAGACGCTTATTGATACTTATTCTTCCTTTTTTTTTGGTAATCGCAGTTGCAAAGGTTTCTCCATTCTGCCAGTGTCGAGTAGAAATATTTTCGATTTTATTTATTTATAATTAAAAATTAAATAAAATAAATTTATTTATTTATATTAAACGAATTACTTATTTAATTTATATTAATTGACTTGATTTGACACTTGACAGCAGAACTTTTTTTCGCTGCCCAAAAAACAATCCTCATTATATGATCCCTCCCTCCTACAATTCCTCGCCCTATCAACCTTAAATCTGTTCTGTGTTTTGTAAATACACCTTTTACTGAAACTTTATGTACATACTGTGGTACTGGCCCTAAATTTGTCTGTTCTAGGTTTTAGATTATTCAACAGTATCTTCCTCCTGTACACCATGGTCCGTGCCCTTGTTTATTCATAAAACCCACTCATAAGGCAGTTTTCGTCAACACAACACATTGGCGAATCACTAAGGAGCCACTTTAAAGAATAAGAAGAAGAAGAACTTTTTTCGAATGGCAATGATCCACATTCCGTTTAACGTAGTTGTTAAAAAAATATGGATATTAATATGCTAGACAATAATAAATATTAATATCTACGTAAAAATTAATGAAAAGCAGTTTTTTCAATATAAAAAATACAGACTAAACTTTTTTTGGTATTTATATTATTAAATATTACATTTTTAAAAAGAAATATTGAAGGAATGTATAATCTATAAATCCGTTCTTTGTAGAAGAAGAAAGAACGAAACGTTATTTTATTCGTTCTTTGTCGTGTAGATGACGCTTAAAAGTTGAGTAAGTGATCTCATTATCGTTATCAACTGAGACGGTATTGAGATCATACTATGAATTAAAGACCATCTTGAGAAGCTAATCGTTACTTGAGACTGTGTCAGCCAAGAAAGGTCTTGAGAACGGTTTATTAATATTATAAGTGTTGCATATTGACAAAAGTAAGTGTCAATGTCATTTTTGACATTGACAGATGTCATGAAGTAAAGCTTATCGAGTTAGTTTATTTTAGTTAGCCAAAAGACTATAAATAGTGTAGACGTATATTATTGTGTTAGGCATATCTCATATGTATTACGTATCAGTGTTAAGCACCAATAAAGGAGAATATAAGAATTGTTGCTGTATTATTATCATCACCACTCAAGCACAAGAAGGACATACAAATCAAGAGGTCGTAGCCCGCTACAATAAGTTAAATGTTACTTATTCTATCGATATAAATGAGGGTGGTGCAACACTGAACTATCGGCTCCCGCGTGAACCGTGGTATTGCACCGTCATTACGACTTACGTGTGAAATTGTATTAAACTTATATTTATCATGGTTTAGCCATAAGCAATATTTTTAAATTAATCTACTATCAAAAGATAGCATAGATAACCTACAGAATTTAACACTACTATAACCTTTATTTGGTATTACTTATTCACGAAGAAAAAAAGAAACACAAGCATACATTAAAAAAATTATAGACAGTATAAAATAATATTTGATGCATTTCCTACACGTTTAGAGGTATTCTAGAGAGTACCGGATTATACAGATTGCCTGTAAGCACAGAACTAATAATAATAAAATAAAATGTCTTTGTTTTATTATTAGGCAATACTGGTGACGCCGCATCAATAATCCATACTCCTTGCAAGTAATGTACACACAACAAACAACACAAATAATTTCCTGGCAAGAAATAATGAACCATGCCATAGCAATGAAAACGGACTGAGCTAAGAACATCGAATATGCGGCATACTAGCCATATCTAAAGGCGCCTATAGGCGGCGCGCTCCCGGTTCGTATATCATTTATATTTCATTATTATTAGTTGTGGCCGTAAAAGTTATAAAACTTACAAGATTAAGGAACGGACACTCGGCCAGCATGCTGAGCATGTCGGGGAAGTAGCCCCCAACCTCCTCGTGCACGGTCCCCACTAGCGAGATCTGGTGCAGTGGCCCGCAGCGAAACGTTCCCGCCGCGTGCGTTTGTTGCACCTACAAATATACAGAATGTTGTTTTATCCAAATATTTTACACATGAGGCCAGAACATGACGTAAGTAAAGCAAAAAAAAATATAACAGAAAAATAACATGGTTAACATTTACTGAAAAATCTTGCAACACATTATGGATATCCTTGCACTGACGACGAGAGGCTTTGATAACTACGCCGCTTGGTATGGCCGCCCCTCCGGCCGTATGAATCAACGTTTATTAAACTACAAAAATTGGGGGATAGAAGAGCAAATTACCGAAACAACAGTGTAGTTAGACAATCTTTATGAAAAAGAATAATGAATGACATCTTTCTTTTCTGGTAAATGTGAAATGTAAATGTGGTGATAGTATGTTTTACCTGTTGATAATATCTACTGATCGTAGTCGTCTCTATGTCAGAGGCCCGAGCCAGCACCCCAGCCTTGACGGTGAGTGAGGGATGCTTCTCAGCCAAATACTGCAGCAGGCAGGGGAAGCGGGCCGCCGCGCCGCGCACCACACCGCACACGAAGTTCGCCCATCCCTCACTATCTTCCGAGAATACCAGCTGAAAACATAAATTAAATTAAAGAAACTCACATAAAATATATTTTTGCTTAAATTAGTACAATCAGAAAAACATATTTTGAAGAAAAGTTCAAAGAAATTTTAAATCCCAATTTTAAAAATGATTCTCGTTTTTCAAATTGGGGTTAAAGATTTCTATGCTTTTTTGCCTTTCAGCTACACAGAATGTTCTTAAAACATATTTATATTCAAGGGTTGTATGGCAGTGTGAGATGGTACATGTGTAGTGCGAGTTATCAGAAAATTTTAATCATGTTATTTTGCTGTAACTTATTAAATTTTTAGTATTATGCAAACTGTTATTACTTATGTAACATTGTACCCTAATGTTAGGTTAAATATTTCGCTCGTAAGTTCATAAGTGGGCTACAGGGTGTATAAAAATACACCCTGAAGCCCACTTAGACATTACTGGTTTTATGGCTCAAGAGAAGTAATCTAAGTTTCTCTTATCGAAAATGAGCGAAAGAAACAGCAATAACATAAAAAATGTTAAGAAAATGATCTAAAGAAACTCTTAGAACATTCACCTTTAAGAATTCTTTGGCAAGTGCTTCCTGCTGGACCCTGCTCAGCATGTCGATGTCCTGCTGATTGAGATACACCACGCTGGCACCGCCGTTGGGGTGCGTGTCCACCTTCATTAGTCTGAAACATAATTTGTTTATTAACAATATTATCATTTTGTGATCTTCTGTAATGGCTTTTTATTTTTACGGCTCCGCCCGCGTAAGTATAGTATCCCTCGGGAACACTACTTTTTCGGGATAAAAAGTAGCCTATGTTTTAATCCAGAGTCTAAACTACTACCATACCGAATTTCATCGAAATCCGTTCAGTAGTTTTTGCGTGAAACCGTAACAAACATTCACGCTTTCACATTTATAATATTAGTAAGGATGTTCATGTTTATAGTCTTGGCTTGTTATGTGTACATCCATACCAACAAAGATACATCAATGTATGTTGGAGCATACTTAGTTGCAACATTAAAAAATGTATTCAAGAGTTTACCTGTGATACTTCAACCCCTTCAAGTCAATAGTCTGAGCAAGTGGTCCCCACATGGGGCCCGTCCTCTCCCTCCGACACTGTACTCCGATGGAGCATCGCTTGATGCGGGACCTCCGCCTGCACTGCTGGCAGCTGGAGTGGCGTGACGAGTGAGACGACCTGATGAATTAGGAAAAAAAAAGCAAATTACATATTTTTTCCATTCTCCTTTTGTTAAATAACTATTCTGATCTATTGACTCACATTAGAAAAACAGTAAGAAACTAAGAGTTGATACCTATTAATCAAGTATACTTGTTAAATAAATAATAAGATGGATAATTTAGTTTACCTTTCTTTCTCTCTTTCCCTATCCTTGTCTCTATCCTTCTCCACATTCACAATGTCTCTTTCAACCTTAACATCATTGTTCACTTCCATATCAATGTTTACTTTAGAATCTGTATTCACTTTAACACTTCTGCCTATAGCTGGGTAAAACTGGGGCGATGAAGATGAAGACCCTTCTTGTTTAATCTTGAATGGTAGCTCCAAGTTACCATAACATGGTAATTCCCTTCTCGGTGTGGACTGAAACTTGATAGTTCGTAAAGACATACTGACTTGAGTAGATAGACGTCTAGAATTTGAACTCTCCAGCAAAACATTGGCTCTTGATACTTTAGGATACTTGTATTTAGACATATTATGATGGAAATGAGCATTGATAATGCGGAGTTGATGTGACACTGACGAATATATCCTCTTTGTGATATCATCACATGGAACTGATTTTGATAGCTGTGTTTGCTTCCACGAAGCAGTAATACCACCAAACCAATCCAAAGGTTGATTAAGTTCTGTACACAATATATCATGATGTCTGTAGAACAATAATGGGTTCTTTTCTGGTGTTGGTTTCTGCACAATATGCAGTGTCATGATGGAAGTATCACCGAATCCTCCAGAATCAAAAACTGGCCATATTCTACTTAGTTTTGCTGGTTTAGCATTTTCTCCCCATAAGCATACTTCCTTGGACTCAATGCTGCGCTTGCGTTTTTTACCTGCAACAATAACAATTGATCTTAGGTCCATAATTTGTGAAGTAAAATCATAATCAAAAGAAATAAAATATGTTTTGTAACATAAGAAAATAAAGGATGTTGCAAAATGAGGCAAATATATTGCCTCACATCAAACTTTTTTTTATACATTCGGCATCACTTTTTAAATAGTGTACTTAATAATAAAATTTAAAAAATTTGTAAATGGGTGATTCTATGTTAGAACATTTGGCAAAGGCAAAATGTTGGTTTTTTCATGAAACTCATATTATTACAATTATTGTACTATTTCTATATCATTTTAAGAAGAAGTACGTAAGAGCAAGTTATTTTATCTTATACTTTAACAAGACAATCTTGTATAAGTATATATATAATGGGTAGGGTTGCCATCCATCCGGGTTTCCCCGGATTTGTCCTAGTTTAGAGGGCGTCCGGGGAGCGTCCAGACTGGGCATCATTTGCTGTCCGGGTTTTTGTAGGCAGATTTAGAGGCGCAATTTTTCTTCGAATTTGTTTATTTTGATTTGCAGAGATAAGAAAAATTAGGTAATTATTGTGTAACTTTGGATCTAATTCATTAGTTCATTTTATGTCCATTTTGTAGTTACAGATCTTAAAAAAAACTGCATTGCCATTCTGATGCAGTTTTCTAGCAGTTGAAAGAAATAAATAAGGGAAATAATTTGTCTCAGTCGCTTCGCTCGCTCTGTGTTATTATTATACTCAACTTTTTTCTAATGTGCACAATCATAGACATTTTACAGTTTAATACAATAAAACAAATTTTGCTTGCTCGCTGCACTTGCTGAAGTCGGAGAAGACATTATAACACTCATTAGTACTACAACTATCTAATTATTTTATAGGATTTTGCAAAGTAAATAGCGTTTCATGAAAAAATCCTGTTCATATATCCGGGTTTTGGTATCTAAAATCCGGGGTTTAACGCGTCTTGTCCTAGTTTTCAAATTTTAGAGATGGCAACCCTAATTATGGGTATCTCAAAAATGTTTACAAGTATTAACATGAAATTTAGTATGCAGGGAGTTTTGGGGGAGAAAAATATATCTAGCTAGGTTTTATCCCTGGGAAACTGCATTTTTAAGCTATAGCCTATAGATGTTCTTTCTTTAGTCGCCACAATACATCAATAATTTCAACTCTGTTATGTCAGTCCGATTGACAGTTTGGTATACATACTATGTATATTTTTTGCTTCAAAAATTCGGAATGTGGTGGGTTCGAATCCCTGTCAGATAACGGTTTTGTAATTCTTTGTTGTTTTTAAAATTTTCAAAACTCCGAGCAAAGCTCCGGTTACCCAGTTACTTACTTTTTATATGGCCAGGGTAGATAAATTAAGGTTAGTGAAAATCAGTATAACATAATATATGGGAAGTGAGAAAGGTGAAAGTTAAAGGGCTGAGACCCGTATTAATAATGTGTTCTTATCTCTAAGACAATTCTCAAGAAAGTACTTCAGATGTTGTTTTAATTAATAGACCGTACTTAAGTACACTGTAGGTACGGCGTATCAAGTGAGTGCGAACGTATTAATAAACGAGACTCGTTACTCAAGTACGCTGTCATTGCTGTCAAACTGTTACTTGAGACGCGGTTTCGTGAATGCAGTTAAACCTTGACTTGAGTACGGCTTGGGATACAGTACAATATTATTTGTTGTGTTTTTGGTTGTGTTACAATTATGTAAATTAAAATCTAAATACTTATGATTAAACAAACTCAGAATTTACACTACATACTCAACACAAAATAAAATTATAAAAAAAGACCCTTGTTGATACTTATTCTTCTTCTTTTTTTTCGCAATCGCAGTTGCAAAGATTTTGCACCATTCTGCCAGTGTCGAGTATTCATAGAAATATTTTTGATTTTATTTATTTATTTACATTAAACGAATTATCTATTTGATTTATAATAATAGCAATTAATACCAAAGATAAAAGTCAAAACAAAAGTGACTTGATTTGACACTTGACAGCAGAGCTTTTTTTTCACTGCTCAAAAAACAATGCTCATTATATGATCCCTACCTCCTACAATTCCTCGCCCTATCAACCTAAAATCTGTTCTGTGTTTTGTAACTACTCCTTTTACTGAAACTTTCATGTACATACCTATTAACAAAAGAAAACTGTGGTACTGACCCTAAATGTTTGTGTTTGTTCCAGGTTTTAGATGATACAACAGACTTCCTCCTGTACACCATGCCCTTGTTTATTAATAAAACCCACTCATAAGGTAGAGTTTTCGTCAACACAACACATTGGCGAATCAATATGCCAGGCAATAATAAATATTAATATCTATGTGAAAATTAATGAAAATCAGTTTTTTTTTTCAATATAAAAATATAGACTAACTATAGACTAACTTTTTTTCAATAAACTAATATGTAGGACATTAGACTATACAGATTTGTTCCTAAAGGTTGATAACAGAGGCTTGACTGGAATGAATGCTTAATTTTTGTTTCATTCCATGTTCAGCAAACATATAGTATGCAATGATATAGAATCAAACATTCAATTTTTATGTGTATTGGAGTTAACGTGACATCTGTCTCCTTAAAAAATTTTAAGACTAAATGGTCAAATTTGAATAAACATTCGCTCAGTGTTCACACAAAGTGTCTGAAAACTGAGCAAATGTTTATTCAAATTTATTTATTCATTCATTCAGAGTGGTAGTGAATGATCCCTGATGCTAACATCCATTATAGTTGGTTAGTTCAGTAATATCACATTGATAGCAACTAGTATTGAAAAAATACACTGACAAATTTCTGTCATTATTTCAAAGGTGTGGTAAAAATTACTTTCTCTAGCAAAACGAAAATTAGTATTTTTGATATTAACTACCATTTTAGACTTTAGCTACCATACCCAGGTGAAATAAACTTCATGATGTTTAATATTTTTTCATATAACATATTGTGTGAAATACATGTTTACTATGCATTTTACATTTCACAACATGAGAACCATTGGTAATAAATGCAGCAATTGGTTTTACCAATTCTTCGTCCATTGAACCTAATTGTTTGCTAAGGCGGCTTTCAGACTACGCTATAATAAAATAGTATATATAGCTCATAGCACAACAATATCGCGCAACATACATTGTTATGGATATGTTCACACTGTACTGTACTATATATTATTGCCTTACTATACGCTATAAAATGATGTGATACGCCGAATTCATGCTGTGATATATCGCGCGCCGCCCTCTTCCTCCTCCCTCACCACTGACCGTCCCGCAAGTGAAACGAGCGACACAACTATAAATGTTTGCGATAATAGCGCGTAATGTGAATGCCATGCTATATAGTATAGCATTAGGTCCTTCTTTGCTATACTATATAGCAAAATAGTATAGCATAGTCTGAAACGAGCTTAAGCTTTTGGATGCTACTATTTTATGATTCAATACCAAGGAAGGTGGTACCTATTGTTAGTTTTCATTTCAACAGTCATTAGTGAGCCCTAGTATTGGGGCAAAGGGCATTTTTTTCAAAATAAGTCAACTAAAGTCCTAATTCTTAAAAATCTTCTCTTTATTTAATTCATACAGTACATTTTTGTTTACTAAATAATTATTATAATAAAATTATTTCCATAGAATAAAATGGTATGAGTATTAAATGGTTTTAAAGTTAAATTACTACTTATTTCATAACAACAACCATTATCATTTTCACACTGTGTATCTCCAAATACAGACGGAGAAAGAGCTTTGAGTTGGACATTATTAGGATTTTTACTCCTTAGATTGTGTTCCGCTATCACTAGCATTATAATATGAGCCACATATACATATTGCTAGTGATGATAGATAGCGGAAAGAATTGATAGTTGCTGTACAGAGTAGATCAACTGATCTAAATCAATAGGCTAGAGTAGTAAATTTTTTTATTGCATAAATGAATAGAACTCTTAAATATGAGTAACTTCTCAAAAGAGCAGTACATAATATATCAAAAGTCAATATTTTCAAAGGTACAGCAAATTGTATACAAAATTTCGCAGTCTCGTGAAAACGGTCCATACTTAAGTTGTACCTAGCTGTGACATGCGTAGTTTAAAGTATATGAAGTATACGGCCGCAGGAACATATTTGTAAATATCTGTGATATTTGTGCGTTCATACTTACCATAATGAATGTTTTTGTATATGATGTAAGTAAACTAATAATGTAGTTTTGTTTACTAATTTAGCAAAAAAAAATGAAAACTTTTTGATCTTTTTAGATGTATGTATCTTATTACTAACCTACACATAAAATATATTTTTTTACATTTACCAAGTAGTAATGCCTCAATATATCTGAGTATATTAATGAAACTAAATAGTGTAGATATAGTCATCATCCCTAATAAAAATGAATCATCTTGATATCATAACTTGATTTTTGGAGTTTAGACCAATGAAAATATGTTAAATTTTGGTTTGACACTTATAAGAAGACCATTTTGCTATACTAACATTATATGGAGACTACATTGAAACTGTATTATTATAAGATTTAAATAGCAGAATCGACCTACAGATCCAATTTAATGTTTTTGTAAACAAAAAGACACTAAGAAACCAATTTAAATGTCATTTATTTTACAATGCAATAAAGAAATACAATGACACATTATTTTGGTGGAATATAATATTTTTGTTACTTTGTTGACAAAAATATTAAATTGGATCCGAACATAGTAAAGAGAGGCAATCATAATGGGCCCACAGACCATTTTAATAATATTGAGTTTGAGTACAGTACAACTATGTTGATAATGTCCCTCAACAATCATTGTTTATCTATGAAAATTACAGACAATGTATGAAAACGACTATTCCCTGAAGACATAGGAACATGGTTGTAGTGTAGAATGGGAAACATGCATTGTTTTTTTTGTTTTTTTTTATTGGCTTTTCGATAAGTACATAATAAGCCAGGAAATGTTGTCTTTGCAATGGCATATCTATAACCAACCATTGACGTAATACAGTCATCAGAAAAGTGAGATCGTTGGATACCATTAAAAACACTATACAAAAAAAAAACTATAAGGGATCCTTGTGTATTATGGAACCCCAATGATGCATGAGTGAAGTCACAGCAGTTGAAAATGTTTAGTAACTTAAATACTGTGTTATTATATATATCATTGTTTTAACAAAAAATGACACAATCATAGCAAAAAAAATCGTATTTTTTTTAGTCCTGTAACTTTTTAATTTAACAACTTACTATTGTACTTTTTGCATTTTTTGGTCCATATTTATATTGCCTTCCAGAAAATATATTAAGAATGTTTGTGATTTAAGACAAATGCATGTTCCCACTTGAATGTACCAAATTATTTTGATATGTTATGCATGTTTGATATATTAGCAACACATCTAAATAATTTGTATGATAAGGTACTATTAACAAGCTAACACAAATTTTAGCATCTGTAGTAAGTAAGTATTTGTATGCTTATCAAGTATCTTATAGCATCTTTATAGCTTTACTTGTCAAAGCTTTGGGACAACACATCCTTCCGCTTGTGATTGTACTTTACAGAATAAGTCACTTGAGTGATCAGCATAAAATTTAGAATACTCTCTGCAATATGCTGATCTCATAAGGACTTAATTTCACCAATATTGTAACTTAATGACATTGGTCTCTTAACAAATTTACGCCACTGTCTATTATACTTGAAAGGTCTTGAAAGGCCCTTAGCATCAAAAAGTCAAGGCTATGGAGTGATGCTGTTGCAATGTAGGTAATTAGAAAGTATGGCGAGGAATAAAAAAACATGAGAAATGTGTAAATATTATGATATAGAGGCAGCAGGAAACACATCCCAACAGTAGTTAAAATAAAAGTAGCACCAATTTTGCTTCAAATGTTTATAAACAGTAATGACCTCCATTACAATGATGTAACATAAAAAATGATAGGTTAGCTGTTTTCCCACCAAAATTCGCCGACTATATCAAATTCTATAATATATAATAGTCTATATGCACACTGTTAATAGAAGATATAGTAAGGCGAATAAATCTTACCTTTTAGATCTGAAGCTGGTACATGTTCAATATTTGTTGGCACACTTGGATCGTATCCCAATTTCGAAAGTTTTCGATAGTCATGAGTCATCCGTCGGCGTTTTATGTTATCACCGACATCAGAATTACCACTTTTATTGCAACTATTGTCCACTAAATCGCGATTTTCACCGTCTTTAACATGGGATTCACTAGAATCATCCGACGCCATTGTTTCGTGACAAAATGTGGAACGTAGGGTTAAAACTGAGTAATAATCAATGAAACTTTAATGACAACAAATATATTAACATCACAAGAATTAAAACTTCACTTTAATTACTGTACCATTAGAAACATATTGATATTCAATAAAAAAACAAGTCGAGACGCCATTTACTCGCAATCTCACACTTTTTACTCATACCCATAGATAATACAGTATATACATCTCATAGATACCTAGTACCTACCTACTTTTTTTATTTGCAATTTGCACAGGCCACAGACACAAAAATCCTACAGCTAGTGAATATACCTACCTAGTATGATATAATATTAAGATAACGGAATTGTTAAAATGTAAATAGATACATGTTATTATATTGTCATATTATATTTAATTACAAAATGATGATTAAAAATTAAATTATTATTAATTCATACATTTTTAAACATTACCTAAGTAGCGTCATCTAGTGTCGTAATTATAAACCTATCTAAATTCATGAGGCAAGTATATGTCAATAAAGTGTCAATATATTCACTAGATGTCGCGCTTAGCATCAAATTACGTAAAACATCTAATAGGTAAGTATTTTAATAATTAGTAAATAATTATAGTTGTACCCAACATATGTTGTTCTGTCTGAGATATAACCGGGATTAAATAAAGGTATATAATCAATCTTGCGAACAAAAAATAAGTCGGCGACTGCACATGAGCCTTCAGTATTACTGAATTTGATAGCGAATTAATATGTCGGCAACTAAATTACTAAGCTGGCGAAAACACTGGCGAAAGAAATACAAAAATCGACAGATAAAAGGTGACGAAATATAATCCAAACTGGCACAGAAATTTATAAGTTGGTGACTTAATTTACGAGTTGGCGACCATTAAACGATGTAAGCAGCTATAAAACCAGATTGGGTTGATAAATTAGTGGCTGCTAAAAATTCAATTTAGAGGCTACGGAAAATAGAATTTTTGGATACTATTGGAGTTTGTTTTCCTTGAGTATAGGTGTCGTTTTCAAGGTTTTTGGGGGTGCTAAATAATATGAAAATTTAATCCATTTTGATATTCCAATATGGCGTACAATTTTTTATTTAAAATTAATATGGGTGTCATTTCCAGGTCTCTGGGGTGCTGATTCAAAATTGTCTTCCAATTTCAGTTTCAATGATTCCAAATGGAGAATTTTCATTCTTCGTAAAAATGTCATGAGTACTAATTTAAAAGTTTTCGGGAAAGCTGATTAGGATTGATGATTATTATCACAGTATGTTATGTAGTTCCAGATAACAGCTATGTTAAAACTATAAAAATTTTTGGAAATTCAGGATTTTCAAAAAAAAATTCTTAACATAAAGAAAAAAGTGGTTACTTGGGAGAGGAAATTTTCATTCCTTTTTCAGTAGGATGCACAGTTTCCGAGATAGAAGCGATTATAAAAAAAATATGGCAATGCTCTACTTTGAGATATGAACGATGAATAAAGCTATAGATTTGTTGGACATTTCAGGATTTTCAAATTTCTTTTTCTCCCATCATGTAGAAAATATGTGGTTGCTACAATACTAACGGGGAGGTAATATTCATATTTTTTTCAGTAGAATGCACCGTTTCCGAGATAGACGCAATTTTAGAAAAATTATATAGCAATGCTCTACTTTAGGATAGGAACGATGTATAAAACTATAGAAATGTTGAAAATTCAGGATTTTCAAATTTCGTTTTCTCCCAATAAGAAGAAAATGTGATTACGGAATTACTAAGGGGGAGGAAATTTTCATTATTTTTTCAGTAGGATTCACCGTTTCCGAGATAGAAGCGATTATAGAAAAAAATATATGGTAATGCTCTACTTTAAGGTAGGAGCGATGAGATAAAGCTATAGAAATGTTGGAATATATTTAGGATTTTCAAATTTCTCTTTCTCCCATCATGAAGAAAATATGTGGTTGCAGGGATAAGGTGGAGCAAATTTTCATAACTTTTTCAGCTTTTATTTTGCACCGTTTCCGAGATAGAAAAATTTTACAGAAATTAAAATACATCTGCACTTAGAAATTTCAAAATTAATGTTTTTTTGTAATTAACGTCACCTTAAATCTAGAAAAGGACACCTAGATGCATTTTATTCAAAAATAATCTTGGAAATTTGAAATGGATATTATTTTTGTATAACTCTCCCCGCACCGATTTCGGTGACGGTGGCCGGTTTCATTGATACCGGGCCAGTTACGCAGGAGTAATTTTATAGTACCCAAAAGTGTGCGCAGTACACAAGAGCACTTTTTCTTCCTTTACTCTCATAACCTAGTGGGACGGATAACCGACACGACTGGCGAGAGATCAGGCGCAGGTCCGACTTTTTACATGGATCCATCAAATACATCATACTTGAATACATCCGACGCATGGATCAGACAATCAGGTGATCAGCCTGCATTGTCCTAACCAAACTTGGAAACAAAATTTTTTGTTGTTCCAATGCGGGAATTGAATACAAACAAAGAAAACAAAGAAAAATTAAAAATGGGAATTTCGTACGCTCCTTTATGTTTTTTTTTGTGCGCTCTATGTGTTTTGAATGGAAAAAATGGGAAAATATATGTGCATAATCTTAAATTTAATGTGTACTCTCAAATTGTCATCAAGATGGTTATTTTGTTCGCCAAAATAATATATGTCTATAGTTTGGAATATTCAGTAAACAAATCTGGTATTATTTAGTCGCCAGATTCGAAATTTTTTGTTCCTTGCATTCTTTCGCCAACTTGGTAGTTTTTTTTCACACCCAAAATTTGATTGTATTGTCGCAATTGTAAATACGTGGCTTAATCAATAACTACATATTGTATTACCTACATCTACAACTGCACCAAGCTACACCTACTTCCAAGTCTAAGAACACCTACAACCTAGTAGGTACCTACATATTATAATATACTACCTCCACCTAACCAAGGTACAGGTGATGCGTTTCATGCATCACGTACCTTGGTGCAGTTATCGACAGCTGAGGGTTGAAGAATATTACAGTACTAATTTTGCTACTAAACAATGAGGATTGGTGTTATTAGGGTGAAAATTGAGGGTTGTATCAGAACATTAAGTATTTTAAATAGCAACTTAAAAAAGTGGGCCACTGTATAATTAGGGTTCCGTAATACCAAGCACCCTTTTAGTTTCGCTCTGTCCGTCCGACCGTCTGTCTGTCTGCGCTTCTAGCTTCTGTAATTATGATATAAATGGATGAAGTTTGGTATAGTTATAGATTGTGTATAGATCTAAGTTTTGGAATCATAAAATAAAAATAATTATATATTTTAGGGGCCTCCAATTTTCCATACATGTTAATTTAATTACATTACATACATTAAAAATATTTTTTTCATTCTACCCCATCATATGGGTTATCGTTGAAAAGGTTCTTTAAAATAAAGTCAAGATTTCATACATGACTTTTTTAGAATGTCTATCATTTTCGAGTAATTGACCTCCAAAGTGGTTTATAAGTTGGTCCCCCCCCTGGCATTTCTAAACTATAGGAGATAGAAACTTGTAAGTTTCCATGCTGATAGATCATGTTAAAAACTCTTTAGGAAAATTGTTTTGAGCGAAATCGGACAATAGCTTTTGAAGTGATTCTAATTAGAAAACCTATTGCATGTTGATATTTTACGGAACCCTCCTTAGACATGTCCTGTTGGTAATAAACCTAACCAAGAGCATGTGAGTCATGCTCTTGGTTAGGTTTATTATCCTTCTTCCATGGGCCAACCTTCTCACTTACGGGTATGAAAAATAGATTACAACCCTTATTTATAACCTATTTTCTTACCTACATCTGCAAAATTTCATATAAATCGGTCAAGCCGTTACGGAGGAGTTCTCTCTAACAAATAATATGACACAATAATTTTATAATAAAAAAAAATTGAGGCTGAGACTATATTAAGATCTGGAAGCTGTCGGGCCCGGCAAAATTCAGAACAGTGAAAAAAAACTCTGCACTAATACAATTATAGAGTTGAAAATGGATAGAGGTGTAAACTAACCAAAAAAGCGTACCCGTATGTATTCGTTACTATAACAATTAATACTCGTTACGTTACTCGTTACGTTACTCGTTACTTATGATACCTCATAACATGAGGTAACAAAACATAATGTTATGTTAGACAAAGAATCAAGTCGTATTGCGTACGCGTATAGTATGATGTCGCGGTGTCGCAACATTCGTAATTTGTAAAAAACATACTTATTTATTACATTATATACCAAGCTACGTAAGGTGCATTCTTTCACTTTGAACCAAACTTGTGTTATTCTAAATTTAGTTTTTTTAAATAGGTAAAGTGTAGAACTGCAAGTGAACTGTTGACGAAACCTACTGAATTTGTCATGGATTTACTATTTTGAAAATTTTAACCGTGAGCTTACGTTATATGATATAATATCACAATAACATCACAATCATCACAATGCATCAATTATAATGACAGTGACATCAATTCTATTCCGTGTTTGTAACGTACGTTTTTAAATTCACCGAATAAGCTAGCGTATGCTTAAAACATACAATCAGCAAATGTTTCAATACACGCAATCAACGCTACTTGTGTGCATTGAAACATACTACGAAAAATGCTAGTAACGAAATGTATTCGCGTGTAACGTTTCGTTACTCGGTACTAGATGGCGCACCCGTTACTCAGTACCGAATACATCCGGTTTGCTATAGCTCTAAAAATGGAAATGTCGAGTGTCGAGCTGTCTTAATATATTACATTGACATGTATGTCATAATATATTAGCTCGACACTTGTGTGTTTGATTTTCAGCTCTACTGTATTAGCGCAGAGTTGCTATTTTCAGTCCTCTGAATTTTCCCTGGCCAATCGGATTCCGGATCAAATAGTCCCAGCCTTAGACTAGCCGCAAATCATAATCCAACTGAAGCTGCATCGACTGTCACCTGCAATCAGCAATGTAAATTTATTAGGCAACATTGTGAGATTGCTGGTTGTAGAATGTGGGGTTTTTAAGTTCATAACACTACATGGACCCAACTTAAACGACGCGCCGCCTGTTGGCAGAAAAAGTGTCGAAAATTCTTATGAACATTATTTCGATACCACTTTAGCCACCTGATGACGCTTTGTGTGTGTCCGGTCTGCCCCCTAGTTGCAGAAAACCCTCAACCATTATAAAAATATATCAATAACGACTACCTAGCTTAGTATCTACTTACTACCTACATAATACCTCATAGTTTGGTTATTTATCTCGCGTATCGCAAAGTGATAACAGGGATTAAGTACCTTCCTTCAGGGAATTAATCATTAATGTGTACCGAATTATTTTTGGGCATGTATTTGAACTTGCGACAATACAATCAAATTTTGGATGAGAAAAAACCGAATATGGAATACTAAATTACCTTAATTAAAGTTGGCGAAAGAATGTAAGGAACAAAAAATTCCAAATCTGGCGACTAATTGATACCAGTTTTGTTCACTGAATATTCCAAACTGGCAGACAGATATTATTTTGGCGAACAAATAACCGGCTTGGCAACAATTTGAGAGTACACATTTAATTTTAGAATAGGCACATATATTTTTCCTGACGTAGATAATTAAAAAAACAGAATAAGCAGCAAAACCAGCGAGCATACAAAAAACGTAAAGGAGCGTACAAAATTCCCATTTTTAATTTTTCTGATTGATTACAAAAATTCATACATTTTAAAATTTCAAAATGGCGAATATTTATAAATGAATGAATGATTGAATATTCTTTATTGCGTTCATACTGTCTTTGTTATAACAAAGAAACTTAAAATTACGAAAACTTAACTACTTAGTACAAACACAAAGGGCGGCTTTATTGCTAGGCAGCAATTTGTCCCAAGCAACCCACAAGCAGGAAACTATTTATATTTTATCACAACAGACAAAACAGACAATGTGTGAAATTAATTATTTACATACTCAGGAAACAAAAATAACTAATTATATTGAAAAATCGGTTGTCTGTAAAGTCGATTTACTGACGATAGTTGAACGTGACAACGTCATGTTTATAGTGCACGCGGAACTAATTGGCCGCGCCTTAGGTAGGGAGAGGGGTGAGGGGGCGGGTTGCTTGCTGCTCGCAACGCACATGAGATTAGACAGTGACGACCAATCTCGAGATATCGTGAACAATAATTATTCAATTATTGAAAAGAATAAATTAAAGACGCATCAGGTTTATATTCCAAACTATTGATATCGGCTTTCCGTTTTATAAAAAACATATGCACTTTAAATATTATTTCCTTACATTGTCTTTTTATCGGCGGACTCATCTTGCTATTGCAATCTCTTGTGCGTTTTGTCCAAACTAGCCAGAACTGTCCGGCGCCGAACTAAGTAATAACATCAAGTGCCTCCGCCTCTCCGTCCCACCGCTCACATACCTAATGCGCGGCCAGCTAAGGTAACGGCACATACGTCATATTTAGCGAGGTAACGCTGGTAACGGCATGAGTCATGTTTTTTCGTGCGTGCAGCCGGCTCCATCGAATTATAAGACGTTATCACGTCAAAATTCAAATTAATACTACATTAATATTCTTACAAGCTATGAATCTAAAACAAATACACAAATACACACATAAACTTATCAAACAGATAGAATATATTATATAATAATAATATATTAAAACTATACTATAAAATATCTCATTGGATCGAAAGACGAATTTATCTTTAAGGTAAGAAGGTGTTCTTGGATCGAAGAGTATATAGTACAGAAAAGAGAGCACTCGAGAGTCTCGCCTAAGGCGTACAGGTAGCCAAGAAAGCCCAGAACGATACTCTGACACGTAGTTATATTTTCTCAAACTGAAGACAAAGCTGATTGCTAAATTTTGGAGACGTTCGAGCTTGTTAAGTTTGTCTTCAGTAAGATCGACAAAGCACGTGTCAGCATAATCCAACATAGGCAAAAACAAAGACTCGGCAAGCAAAATTTTAGTTTTTATTGGAAGCAAGTTCTTAAGCCTTCTGAGGGAGTGCCATACCGCGTGTACTCTCTTACTGACTATCGTTATGTGGTCTGACCAAGATAAATTTTCGTCCATTAGAACACCTAAGTTTTTTACCTTTCTGCTGTATGGCACATGAGTACCGCAAACCAACACAGGAGGTATATTAGCCCAGTCAACCCTTGAAACCAACCCTGGACTGCCAATAATAAGATCACAGATTGCATCAAGATCATTATTCAGATCGCCAATTTTTCTAGAGAGACTGTCCAAGGTAGACTGGGTGTAGATCTGAAGGTCGTCTGCATAGAGGTGAAAGAGAGAAGAGATACAGGCACATATGGAGTTAATAAATAACGCGAAAAGAAGGGGAGATAAGACACCACCTTGCGGCACACCAGCAGTGTTATTGGACCACGACGAAAACTCGTCATTTACACGAACACGTTGCCGGCGTCCCAAAAGATATTCTGTAAGCCAACCAATCACTGAAGGCGACAGATTAAGCGTTCTAAGTCTGCTTAAAAGAATGTCATGATCCACGGTATTAAAAGCGTTACTAAATCCAACAAAACCAGAAAAGTTAGCAATTTATTGTCCATATCACAACGTATATCATCAGTATCTTTAACTAGAGCCGTAGTTGTACTATGTACAGGACGGAAGTCAGACTGAAAAGATGATTAAATGTTGTGTTTATTGACGGTTGGCGTTAACTGTTGTTATGTTTATTTTTCTGTAAAATTGATAAGCGTCGTCTTCGAGGTTTTAGGGGTGCTGAATATAAAAATGATATCTATTTTGAGTTTTAAAGATAGCGGACATTTATTTTTAATAAAAAGAATCTAGGTGTCCTTTTATAGGTTTAAGGGGACGTTAATTACAAAATCTCACCAGTCGTGTCGGTTATTCGTCCCACTGGGTTACGAGAGTAAAGGAAGAGAGAGTGCTCTTGTGTACTGCGCACACACTTGGGCACTATAAAATAACTCCTGCGTAGCTGGCCTGTTTTCAATTAAAACCGGCCACCGTCACTGAAATCAGTGTGGGGAGCTATTTATTTTTTATTTAATTACAAAAAAAATATTTATTTTGAAATTTTAAAATGGCGGATGTATATCGCTCCGAGTATCTCAAAGTAGGCATTGCCATTTTTTTTTCTATAATCGCTTCTATCTCGGAAACGGTGCATCCTACTGAAAAAAGAATGGAAATTTCCTCGCCCCAAGTAACCCCGCAACCACGTATTATATTTATGATGAGATTTTTTTATTGTTCGTATATGATCGATACGAAGATCCAAAAAATTATATAACTTTAAAATAGCTACATAACATATTGTGATAATAATCATCCCTTCTAATCAGCATCCCCAAGAACTTCTAATTAGTACTCATGTAATTTTTACGAAGAATGAAAATTCTTCATTTTAGAAATGGAAATTGGAACCCAATTTTGTAATCAGCACCCCCAGAAACCTGGAAAGGACACCCATATTCATTATATATAAAAAAATGTATGTAGGTACGCCATTTAGGAATTTCAAAATAGATGTATATTTTCATATTATTCAGAACCCCAAAAAACCTTGAAAACGACACTCATAGAGTCCGGCTAGCGAAAGATGAGACTGGAAAAAGGCGGCAAATTAAAAAAAAAAATTAAGTAAACAACAACAATAAACTTCACTTTCTTGAAATGAGTTGTCCCTAACATATAATAATATACTATTATTGTCATAAATAATCAAGTATCAATACTATAATTCCGACTATAGACAAGGTTGCCATACGTAGATTTTTTGAATTTGCCGCCTTTTTCCAGTCTCATCTTTCGCTAGCCAGACTCTAACAAAGGAAAACAAACTCCAACAGTATCCAAATATGCGATTTTCCGTAGCCTGTAAATTGAATTTTTAGCAGCCAATAATTTATCAACCCAATCTGGTTTTATAGCTGCTTACATCGTTTAATGGTCGCCAACTCGTAAATTAAGTCACTAACTTATAAATTTCGGTGCCAGTTTGGATTAAATTTCGCCACCTTTTATCTGCCGATTTTTGTATTTATTGTCGCCTGAGTGATTTCGCCAGTTTCATGTGCATTCGCCAACTTATTCTTTGTTCGCAAGATTAATTATATCACTTATTTTTGTAACCTGCCTTTTTGAGAATATGTATATTTGTATATTGTTAAACATCCAGTACAAATACATTAAACATTGATGTATCAAACACCAACATCCTTGACTAATATGTCACTATTGCAATATTTTGGCGGTAAACAGAATTTATCGTGAATTTTTATTAGCAAAGCTAATATATTGCTAGCCAAACCGCACTTATTTACGAAAACAAGTTTATATAATAATAATTATGATAAATTATTTCCATCTTGCTGAAGTAATATTATGTGTTACGTTAAGTTAATGTGTAATATTACCTAATTATTTAATGTACAAAGTTGCTCCGCCAGCGTTAATAGAGTACCTATCACACGGAAATACTATACTTTTTCGGGATAAAAAGTAGCCTATGTCCTTCCCCGTGGTCTACTCTATTTCTGTGCCAAATTTCATCAAAATCGGCTCAGTAGTTTCGAAGCTTATTGAAACAAACAAATCTTTCCGCTTTATAATCCTACTAATATAGTATTATAAATGTGAATGTTTGTGAGGATGGATGGATGGATGGATAAATGTATGTATGTATGTATGTATGTATGGATGGATGCATGCATGTTTGTTACTCTTTCACGCAAAAACTACTGAACGGATTTGGATGAAATTTGGTATGGTAGTAGTTTGGGCTCTGGATTAAAACATAGGCTTTTTACATCCCGGAAAAGTACAGTATACCCGTGGGATGCGGTATTTACGCGGGCGGAGCCGCGGGCAACAGCTAGTAAATATTAAATGGAGGGTATTATTCAGTTTGATTCACGTATTGACAATTGTAGATCATGGATGTGCAAATATTATACCTACTTAAGTACAGGTACATATAAAACTAAGTACATAATAATATTATTTCCAGAAGAGTTTTACGGTTTAATTTTAAAGTAGGTATCAGTATAGTGGCGTTATGCCCGTAACACACCAACGATTTATCGTAACGAGTTCACACCGAAACTACACGCAACGCGACGCGGCGCTTTTTTTAGAAAGCGATTGAAAATTGAACTTTATTAACTGCACAATAACTTACACGTTTCATTGCGAGAGCGGCGCCGCGCTACGCTGCCAAAGTTAGCTCGAAATTAGAACTCTTGCAATGAATCGCTGTAATATTATAGATATACTAGCTGGTGCCCGCAACTTCCTTTGCGTAGAACTAACGGAAGCGGAACCCTATTTTTTAAACGGTACCGTAAGATAAAAGTAGCCTAAGTTACGCCTTATAACATCAGCTATTTGTCAGTGAAAGTCCCGTGAAAATTGATTTCAGCTGTTTCAGAGATTAGCCGGAACAAAATATATATTTTATTGTAAGTAACCGTTACATAAACATTCATGTGAATTTGCTCATAATTAAAAATTACAAACACACCAATTTTATTTATTTGTATAGATTGAATATTTTGTAACATAAACGATCGCCGACATGCCGGTGTAACATTTGTCGAATGTCGACCTTATTACTATGGCGATGGCGATGAGGTTGAAACAAGTGGTACACCGGCATGTCGGCGACCCTACACTGCTTGGTTACGCTAAAATACGAAATAGGAGCACTATTTCGTATTTTAGCTATAAGTAATATTATTATTCTAATACCAACCCAGTATTAGGTATAATATTTTATGACAAATGGACAAACGACTTCGATATTATTAGAAACCAAACCACGCCTCTACTCGCGATTAGGATTCTATGTAAGTACACTATGGCCGTGAATTCGCTAATATAATAAATAAAACAAATTTTTTAAGTTTATTCATAGTCACTACACGATTTTTTAGGATACCTTACCTCCAAAGGAAAAAATCCGGCCACGTGCGAGTTGGACACGTGCACGTATGGTTCCGTACCATTATACTAATATTTTTCATGTTTTATTTATTTACTTACTTATTAATTCGATACTTTTGTACGAAGTTCTCCAAGTAAGCGCATTTTACAAGATAAGTGTGAAAATATAAAGATGATTATCATAATGATGATCATTATGATGAAAATGCTGATGCTGATTATGACGATGATGATGATTATCATGGCAATGCTGATGATGATGATTATGATGATAACGACAATGCTAATGACGATGATCATGACGATGAGTTGCTAAGCTGATGATTCTAGTGTCATGAGATAGGTGCCCCTTATTAAAACAAAGCAATAGCTTCATATTCTTTCAGTTCGCCGCATCACGTATGTCATTACTTTCCAGAATTTGTTCCTTATTAGCAATACTATCGAATAGTGTAAAATTTTGGGTAGTTAGTCGTTTCACACCGCGAGGATTCGAACCGACCACACCATTCACACCGCTATATATGTAGTAAGTCTACGCGCATACGTCTAGTCGCACGCACACAAACACCGTGCCGAAGTCTGCCAAACTGAAACGACGTTAGACGATGCACGGCTTTCAACGCCGCACCGCCGCGCTGTGCCGGTCGGAGTGGGGGGTGTTAGGTTTATTTTCGTTACGGAATTTCCTTATTCCGTCGCCGCGCTCAAAGCCCGCGATAAAAGCTATGCAATAGCTTAAAAATAAAAAAATACGGAGAGCAATAAAGCAAAAATATATAGTGATATATTGATATTTATTTAAAAAGCAAGGAAGTTAAGAAATATATTAATTTGTAATGAGATTTGAACCTAGACGCTACGCTTTGCCCCAGGTGGGCAAAAAACCGCTAGGCTATGAAGCATATCACGTTCTATACATTATGGACACATCAATTTGAATTTTGACGTAATTCGCGCGAAGCACCCCGCAGTTACGGGTGCGGCGCGTCCCCCACTCATCTCCTTCACCCCCTTGAATACTTCATACCTCGCCTTAAGTGCATAAATTAAATGTTATGTTTTTTTATGAAATTCACAAGCAAACAAATTACCAAGTTTGCTTGAATAAATTTTATCAATTACGTCTTGTAACCTTTTATACAATACCAAAAGGATACTAATAATACTATAATAAATATAACTATAAAGGGTAAAAATATTTATTAGCAACAAACTTTCAAAGCAAAAACTAAGAGAAATAGTTACCAATAAAGCCGAATTTAAAAGGGGAATTATTATCCATTATTATTATATTATTACGCTTTTTAAGAAATTTATAAATACAAAAAAACCTCAAGCGTTATTTTATGCCTGTTTTCTGAGAGGCCGTGTTATTTCCTCAAATAAGCGTTGATCTGTGGACCTAATAAATAGTGACGATAATTATTAGACACTATATTATTAAACAATTATTATTATCTGTTGTAGTAGTCGGTGGAAAAAATGTAGCAGTAAGCATTAAATATAATATTATAACAATGTTGATGATCATGAATATAATTTTAGTAATAGCAAAATTTCAAGGATATTGAAACCTATCCTGACAGCAAATTTGAGATTTTTAAGTCTGCTAAAAGTACTATGCTTTGAATTATTCTTACTCTCCCTACCTCCATATCTTTTAAAATCGCGTTATTTGCCGCTTAATATCTCTTTTATTACAAACGATAATATGGGGGCACAAAAAAGCAGCGAAATGTTTTCCGCCGCTGGCCGCGCTATCAGATAAAAAACGATATTTTTAGAACTCCCGTTAAAATTTGCTCGTTCCGATTTAAACATTATAAAGATTGAGTAGAGAAATAGTTATATTTCTTAAATTTTAATAAACATTTCTTCATACTTTTTAGCGCATTTTTATTAAGAATATGTACTATTGTTTTTGCCTTGGAAGTCGGTTTTCATTTATTTATTTAAAAATAATTACTTATTTGAGTGTTATAATAAATTAAAAAATTTACATAGCATAGGATACGTAGGTACATACTGTAACTTATAACTTATTTTGTGTATATAAGATCGTTGCTTATTTTGTACTTTTATGTTATTTTGCGCATGGTTGTACTATAAAATTTTTTAAGTAATTTAGACAAATTTATTCATCCAAAAAAAGGAATGTTTTCAACTGCGGTTCTAATAGACCCATTCAGAAACAGCGCTGTGGCGATTCACACCGCGGTTCGAATCCTTGCGGTGCGAAACCACTAACGACCCAATATTACAGAGGGTATTTTTTATTCTAGTCTTCGATTCCTATTCCGATCTAGGTTCGATTCCTGGCTAAGGAAATTAATTTATCGAATATCTAATGATGAAATTTAAGGTTATACCAAGATTGGGCTCGCAACTCCCTTCAATATTTTTCGCTTACAAAAACTACTATGACTTGAAGAACTTGAAAAATTCACACTGTACAATGTAGAGAATATATTACT
Source organism: Phengaris alcon alcon (assembly GCA_037179445.1). Lineage (NCBI taxonomy): Eukaryota > Metazoa > Arthropoda > Insecta > Lepidoptera > Lycaenidae > Phengaris > Phengaris alcon. Next base: position 197,156 of record JAYRCH010000347.1, read on the forward strand.
TATCCATGTTAAGCATAATATTTTAGTATTTAAAAGTTTAAAGTACATACAGATAGTATATTAAGTAAGAGTATATAGGTCGTATAACTAGGAACGTATTATGTAGAAAGATAAGTATGTACTTGGTTGCTTTAGGCGCGTTATTTTTTGAGATGGGAGAAACCATTGATCTCACGACACTGCCTACCGCGCGCCGCATGCTTGCCTGTGCGTTTTTTTTGTGTCTGAATCTTAATAAGTATTGAGTCCAAATTGTAATTTGAACAATTTAATTTAATAATCTAAGAATTAAACTTACTTATTACTTGGATGCGTTAAGCGCGCGATAAAGCACTGCAAAAGCCATGCAGATCTACAGCCTAATAGGACAACATTGTCAAATATTAGCTCTACATTTTTTATAAGCTTTATAAGCATGTGTCTTCCCAGTTCCCACTGCTGGGTGAAAGTCCTCCTCGAAGGTCTTCCATGTCTCTCGCTCATGTGTCACCGTTGGCCCGGTTGGTAACTTGGTATGCATTCAGCTCCTCTTACCTTACAGCCGTACATCTTCGGTTATACTGGTTTTTGGTTAATCTTGTAAAATCCAACACTCTCGTAGTGCATTAAAACCATCACTTCAAAAAAGAATAGAAAAATTAAAATTTGTACACCTAACGCCATTTGTGTATTGAACCGTACTTAAAAAAGTTAGGCTGTTATGTAAGAAGTATAAGTAGCTTCTGACAGATGGGGCTATAACGAAAATCGCGTGACGCGACCTATAAATTTCGCTCTTAACGCCCTTTAAGGAGTTTCACTTTAAAAAAACAATAATTGTTAGCTATGGATGAAAATAGCTTGTAAAATTAAGTAAGCTAGCAATTAGCATTTCGGACCTCCAGTATTTTCTAGGAAGGCATTAGGAATGATTAATTGCTTTATAAAAATGAGTATGTTAATATGTTACTCGTATCCTACGTTTTTGCATGCCAGTACTATTTTATTTATGTACACTGTGTACTAAACACTATTGTATTAGAAGACAGTGGCTTCCAAAGTATCAGGAGCGCTCTTCATTTAAGAGTAGAAAAATAAGAGGTAATTATTATTTTTCATCTCTGCTACAGATTAAAAAATATCATAAATTAACTTCAGCTAAGCAGACAGATAAAATATTTTTTTTTCATGGCAAATTACTGTAGATAGCAGGCATGTACTTAGATACTCAAAAGCTATTTCAATAAAAGATACTTATCTCCATTACCTATTAGGTGATTTTAAATAATATGCTTAATATTAATCATAATTATTTTATATTTACCTGTTTACTTCCGTAACTTTTGATTTATATATTAAAACTAGTTTGGACGTGTAATTTAAATTCTAACTTGTTTTCGTACATATTTTATTTGCCAATTTTTTCCTGCCAAGGCCTATTTTGCCAAATATTCTGACTAATACTATTTATTTATTTGTATCAAGATTATTTTAACTGATGATCACGTTTGATGTATTGGAGCCGCCCTGTATGGGAGACCTACTTAAATAAATGTTGTTTTATTCTGTTTTCAGAATTTGTTGTTATAGCGGCAACAGTAATACCTACATCTTTGTAAAACTTTTAACTGTCTATAGCTATCACGGACCACGGTTAGGATACAGCCTGGTGACAGGCAGGGGGACAGATGGGCAGACTGCGAAGTGTCAGTAATAGGGTCCCGTTTTCACCCTTTTGGTGCGGATCCCTAAAAAATAAGGAGTATTCATTAATAATATATTAAGACATTACATAACAGCCTCTGTGGTCTCGGACTCGGAGGTCGTGGGTTCGATTTCCGCATTGGAACAACAATAAATGTTGTTTTCGAGTTTGTTTAGGACAATGTAGGCTGATCACCTGGTTGTCTGACAAGAAAGATGATCCACGCGTCAGATGGCCATGTAAAAAGTCGGACCTGCACCTGATCTCTCGCCAGTCGTGTGGATTATCCATCTCACTGGGTTACGAGAGTAAAGGAAGAGAGAGAGGGCTCTTTGTACTGCGCACACACTTGGGCACTATAAAATTACTCCTACGTAGCTGGCCTGGTTTCAATGAAACCGGCCACCGTCACCGAAATCGGTGTGGGGAGCTATTATTAAGACATTGCTTATGTAAAAGGCCATCAACGCACTTGCGCACTTTGGTGTTTCGGCCTTCGGGTGACCATGGGCGACGCTAATCGCTTTCCATCCTGTCCCCTGATGTTGTGTGAACAATATTAAACAAACTTTGAGAACCACTGCTACAATATTTAGTATGGCGGCCACGTTTTTGTACATCACGGCGTACATCAAGCGTTTGTAATTGGAGACTCGATTATCATTCAAAAATATAACACACCTTCCTACATTGGCGATGGTTATATAACATATCACTGGCTGTTCCCTGCGTCTCCGTCCTCAGTGAGGATCTGCTGGTTGTACAGATAAATAGCTACCAGCTAATAATAAGCAGAAGAACCGCTTTATGTTCAGTGATTACCACCGCCTCACTCATACGACAAACAATGCAAGAGTTATTTCAGGCTGGTTTTCTGTGAGGCCCTGATGTTTGTCCTATCGGACCGGCTTGGCTCTCCCTCGTAATATGATGTGTCCTCTAATATTATAATTGTGAAATTTGGAGAGGATGGATGGATGGATGTTTGTTACTCTTTCACGCAAAAATTACTGAACGAATTTTGATGAAAAATGGCATGGTAGTAGTTCTGGAATAACACATAGGCTACTCTTTATCCCGACAAAGTAAGTGTTCCCGTGGGATATTGTATTTACACGGGCGGAGATGCGTGAAAAAGCTGGTCAGGTAATAATTTTATTAAGTACGCACTTAATTTAAGCACGAATTTATAAAAGCAAGCAAAGTCTAGTCGCGGTTAAGGGGTGGTTAAATAAAATCGATTTTTGTGTTTATCTACTGTATGTTTGTGTGTGTAGGCGGTAATCTTATCATGATAATATTATATTGAACCGAAAATACCAATATGCTATAATTTTTAACAAACATAAGTACGTACGTCTGAAAAGTAAACATATTAAATAAGGTATTGTGATTAGGTATGTTTCTACCTACTATTTACCTACTAGGTACGAAAAATCACTTGAAACTTTGTTGCCGTACAGATTTTATGTATAGAGATACACTAGTCTTTCGTGTCGTTTAAAAATACCAAGTGGTTATGATTTTACATGCATTTCAAAATTTGCAAAAATATCGAGTCCCGCTGTCACGTGACAGCGTGTGACGTCACAGTTCTTCTCTAAGCCCGTTCCCGCTCTTTTGATTGTGGGGAAAAATAATAATAATAATATCTATGGACGCTTTTACACCACGTCAATCTGCTCCCGTGGTAAGTGCTCAAAGAACTTGTGTTAAGGGTACCAGACAACGGAAATATATTTAATACTTTTATACTATACATATATTTAAGATTTTTATTACATAATACATATATTTAATACACACCCATGACCCAGGAATACAGAACGATTTTTGTTCCCTGGCGGGATTCGAACCCGCGAGCTCCGGCTTGATCGCCAACGCGCTAACCACTGAGCCACAGAGGTCGTCAAAATGTGTATCGTTGAACCCGACGTCAACATTTTCAAATATAGATCGATTTGAATCAATTCCTATCATTATTAATATAATGAGTTGAGTATAAAGTAAATCAAATTTTGCAGAGTTAATTTAATTCAAGTTTTTTTAACACTAGGACTAACTACTATGTATGTAGATACGCTGGTAGAGCTTATGGATAGTAAATAATTCTTATTTTCTAAATATTTTTTTTAATTAGGCTAAAATTTAAACTATTTCTCTACTCAATCTTGATATTTTTGAAGTCGGTACCAGCCCAAACTAACTAGAACTCACGGTCAAGTTTGCTGGTAAAATAATATAACAATTTTGAAAATTTATTTGGAAATACTGAGGGAAACCCATAAGTCTCCTCAAAATTTTCTTGTGATTTTCTATTAAATATGACTACTAATGCGTGGCAATAAGGTTTATTTTTTTAGCACTGCCTGGATTTAGTGCACAAAATATAAAATAAAAATAACATTTTGAGTAGAGAAATTTAAACATAAGTTCTTGTACTATTACGTACTCTGTGACCTAAGTAGGAGAAGAATTAGAAAGATAATTAAAATAAGTTCTTACTCGTAATTCGTAGCTTCTTTCAGCTGGGAGTTCTGCAACATAATTACATTAAAACTTAATAAATTATAAAGAAAGCTTCCAAAGATCATGGAAGAGCAGTCATGTGTTTAATGTAACTAGTAGGTAATATAGATAATATGAATTTTCAGGTACCCAATAATGATTAAATACAATATGGACTAAGAGGGAAGCCACGCTACAAATTTGAAAGATTGTAAGAAAAGACTGAACAATTTTTTTGTACTTTCGGCGCCCTGTACCTGAGAATTGGCCCACCGCACAATCTGGCGGTGAAAAACACAAAAAAAAAAACAAATAAACAATATTTGTACGTTCATTGTTCACAACTAATCTAAAATTTTAACTATTTCTCTGCTCAACCTTCTAAATTTTGAAGTCGGTACCAGCCCAAACAATATCCTATATTATAACTCACGTTCAAATTTGCTGGTACCGACTTCAAAATTAAGAAGTGTGAGTAGAGAAATAGTTAAAATTTTAGTTGAATTTAAAAGGGGAATTATTTAGAAAATAAGTTTTATTTCATACTTTTTTGTGCCTTTTTACTTTGGTAGTCGGTTTTAATTTTTTGTTTAAAAATAATATTTTTGCTCTTTATAGTTAAATTTAGTATCTATATTATGAACATATGAACATAGTTATTATGAACACTTTTTAAGAAAGTTATAAATACAAAAGGCCTCCGCTATTCTCACTCTCTCGGCAAAACAAACTCAAGCGTTTTCATTCCAGTTTTCTGAGAGGCCGTGGTATTTCCCTAAAAAGCATTAGGTACCGATCTGCGGACCTACTGAACAATCACCATTGATGATAATGATTAGATACTATATTATTAAATAATAATTATTATCTATTGTTATACTCGTCGGCAAAAATGTAGCAGTAGGTAAGCATTAAATATAGTATAGTGATGATGATGATCACGAATATAATTTTGGCAATAGCAAAATTTCAAGGACATTGATATCGTTGCACAAAACTCTGATGAGTAGTTAGTACCTATGTCATAATAATATGTTGGTGTTTCGTGTGAAGATTGTGGTGATGATGATAATGATTACTGTAAGTGGTATGATGGCAATGCTTGCAGTTCTTTAAAGAACGCCGGAATCCCCAAACATAAGGACTCAGGAGTTCTGTCCAGTACATCTGGATCAAGCATATGCTTGGACTACTTCAGACAAAGTCGAAATCACTATGTGTTCATATAAATTTCGAAGATTTCCCACGATTTATCATGAATCCCATCACCAGGTCACCACTTTGGTGAGGGACAAATTTCGAATTATAGCCCTTTACAACAACAAAAGAATAGGTTCACAATAGGCAAAGTAATGTTCAAAGACATCCGTGTCGGTGTAAAATACTATGAGAAGTACCTTTAATATCATCATAACGTGATGATGTATATTGTGATGACTATGATTACTGTAATTGACATAGTGGCATAGAGGAGTCTGGCGGGCCTGGGATCTCAGTCCAATATTATTTAAATAGATAAAGAATCACTCATGAAACAAAATCATCACATCGGTATTTGTATGAGATCGCGCATCTAGATGTGAAATTTATTATTACAATTAAATGTGATGTTTTCTTTCAATAATTTTTAAAATCGAATAATGTTTCGAATGAATTGTTCGTCGAGAGACGACAAAGTATGCGCCAAATAATACCAACGCAGATTGCAAATTCTTACATTTTTTAAATGTACAGTCACAAGCAAAAGTGGTATGTCGAACATATATTTTTAACATTTTAAATCAATGTATTATATTACTTTATATAATATATTACATTGATATAAAATATTTAATTTTATATTATTTATAATGTTGTTATGAAAATAATTAAATTAATTAAATTATAATTTAATGTTTAGTTTTAAGTCATTTGGTAAAGCGGTCAAATAAAACATGATTACATGTAGCTTACAACTTTGAAAACTGAAAACACACGTGCCCCACAAATGTTTTAGTCTGAATATTTGCGTGTAAGGGTTAACGTCTACCATTAGCTTTCAAGGTTAAGGTATTAAGCCGGTTTAGACACGCACAATTTAATTCCTAGGCACACTACAAAATGATAATATGTAAATTCACCCTTGCTGTAAATTATATTAGACGTTACGTATGTATTATTATCGTTCTAGATATTACGAAGTGCTTTGTACTAGATATTTTTGCAAAACCTCGTATCATTTTCTAAAAAGTGTATTACGTAATCTTTCCATTGTAGGTTCAAGTAGTTAGTCTCGTTTTAGGCTAACCTATTATGTTATCGATAGAATGAGTTCAACATTTTGTGCTATAACTAATTTATTTGTACATAATATGTAAATATATTTTGTGCTAAACAGCGTATACCTAATTATTCGCATAGACAATGGGCTGGCCATAACCTCGCGATATTAAAAATAAATCGTGAAGTGTATGGCAACACCGCGTCCGCCCAGCCTGCGTTCCACATTCGAAGTAATAATTGTATTAAGGAAACATGAGCGCGGCGCATGTGTTTGTTTGTTTGTTTACCAGTCGGTGACGTCATGTGTTTATTCTCGCGAGTGAGTTGGGCCCCGTTAAACCCGCACCATTTCTTTTTACTTTTTTTTTTTTTTATTTCTACTACTGAAGTTATTTATGATTGAATAGTAATTATTTTTTTAAATGTAACACTAGTATACGAAGATAAGATAAGAAATTATAAATATTTTTGTACTTGTTTATGTTTATTTTTCGACCAAATTGGGTTGTACAAGTTAATGCTGTGAAAATTAAAATCAAAGTACTCGTACCTATATTGAAAAAAAATTGCAAATAAAAGACTGAAGATTTTTTAATAAAATATATTTTTATGAATATTTAATGATATCCGACTTTCTAAAATGAATTAGTACGTGAATTACTTAATATCTAAGTAATTTAGGTATTATTTTGTGCAGACTGCAGACTTATAGTTTTTAGATTTTTGTTTATGGCTATAGCAGAAATCCAGTATAGAGGTTCGTCGTTATCACTATTTAATGTTTGTGGCTACAAATAATAATTGTGCTACTTAAGCAAACTAAAAATAAGCCTTATCGTGCAACCTTATTAAATTTTAGTGTGAGGTCGGTGATAATCTCAAGTTCGCAAACTAAAAACTATTGTGAGGTCGCGGTGCGCGGCGGCCCAGTCGCCCCTTGTTTACACACGCACACAGCGGCGCGCACGCACACGCGGCCGCGCCCGTCGTGCCGCTTATTTAGGTATATTGTTGTTTATTTTATTCGGCGCTATGCTCTACCACGGGGCGAGCCTTTCGACTCAGTTTTAACGCGCACGTTTTATGAAACGACAACTATGCCTCGATGTTCGCTCGCCGCCGATATTTATTCATATCGGAACCTCTAGCACAAAAATAGTGCCGCGGTAAACAAATTCGTGATTTTATTGGCGGCACCGATACGAAGTAATTTTTTATTTTTTTTCGCACACGTTTTTCTGTCGCCCGCCAGTGTCTTTACGAATCTTAAAAGTAGTTAATCACAGTTTATTTATACCGCGCAACGTGTGTTGATAAAATTGTGGCCTCGTGTTGTCTTGTGGACTACATTGCTAATTGGTATGGTGAAAAACAATATTTGGAAAAAATAATTAAAAATTTAACAATCGTATTATTTTGTATTCTAAATCTAATATATAAAATTCTCGTAAAGTATAATATTTTTGGCCGTAATCTTTCTATTGATAAAATAAACAGTTTATCAGATCGGTTTATTTATGTAAAAAATTGAAACTTGAAGTTCGCGCGTTTTAAAGTTCAAAATTTAAGTTTGAATTTCGGCGGGAGCGTTCGGAGGTGCTAAGGAGTTCGGGACCGAAAGTTTTAAAAAGTGTTGAGCACACATCAAATACGAGTGTTTTTTCAACGTGCTTTCGAGACTAAGCGCTAGTTGTTTGAACAAGTGTGTTTTCTAATGGATTTATTTTAAGGTGAGTTTAAATTTACTTGTGTTGGTGTTTGTATTGTTTGCTCTTAGTGTTTTGTGTGTGTGCTCGCCGGTGGCGGGAAACCGAATACCTAGCCGGTTCTGCGGATGTGTGCGTGCACAAACAATGCGTGCGTGTGTGTACTTATTGTCACTTCATGTGAGAGGGGAGACGGAGGGAGCTAGTTGTCATGTATTTAGGCGAAGACGAAACATTGATGAGTTGACTTTTTAATTTATTATTTATGTGTCTGAACAAACTGAACAAATTATTCAAGAGGATATAATCAGATCGGCTGTAATATTGATGTTTTGTTTAATTGTTACCATCAAACTCATACCGGACTATAACTATTGTCTAATTTTTTAAACTTCTCATAACAAGATTAAACAGTATTAAACAGTAGCGAAACATAATAGCTCAAAGACCTCATAATATAGTTTTTGTGTTGTGTGCCATGTGGTTCACATTATGTAGTATCTAGTTTAGTTTCTACTGTACAAGGCTACAGGTTTACTACAATCTATGCAGATTATATTCGCGTTTCAAAGCTGAATCACACTTGTTTGAGGAGAGCGGAAGTTACAGCCTCGTTAACGCTTCTTTGTAACCACTAAAACCTTTTTCTGTATATCAAAGATGCATGTACTTACCTTGAGTTATATCCTATTGAAATTTACTGGATAGAAAGAGACAAAGCGATCTTACGGCTGGAAGTTCTTTTCTAACGTGCTGTGTATAGCCGCAAGATTATGCCCTCTTTTTTTTAGAGAATAGTTAACTCTATGATGTTCGTGTTACTCAGTAATAATAAACTGACAAGATTTTCTTTTAAAATGTTAACAGAAAACAGATGAAGGTTATAGTATACCTACCTAGAACACCAATTACTACTATTCTTACTATTGACTCTATTGTGTTACTTAAATACTGTATTAGGCACAAAGTACATACTAGAAAGATAATTTTATGCAATACGGAAATATTCTAAAAACTAGTTTGTGTTGAATAAAAGATATTCACATACGTGTATTATAAATAATTAATTAGGTTAATCCATAATTTTATCAAATCCGCACATGTGAATTTAGATTATTTTTGAAATGATTCAATGCACTAGTATCCAGATTGTTTCGTCGTAATTCTTAAAATAATATAAAATGTTCATTCATTTTCAATACCTACATTAAAGTTTATCGGTTTATTATATATTTTTTCTAATTTTCTCTAATAAAAATCAATTCCGCATACTATGCGGCGCACGCCAGGAAGCTTAAGAGCCGGAAGTTTAGTTTTTTAGACACTCTCAACACCAGAGGAGTTACACTTGTAGCTCCTCTGGTGTTGCGACTTGCGTTCCCAGTCCTTAAAATCCCCAACCCCCCTTGGGCCTTCGGTAACCTCACTCACACGGTTGTGTGAGTGAGGTTGGTCTTGGCTTGGTTTGGAGTAAACCAAGGTTGTGTCAACCTTAGGCGAAATAATTTTAAACGTCGCGTCAGAGGAATCTATCATAAATATTATTAAATAATGCAGTTAATTATGTCAAAGCACGAAACGACCAGCGGCCAGCCCCGTGAACGAAAGTCCTGGCTGGAAAAGACTCACGCCCCGCCCGCCTCCGCATTCACCCAGCCACGCAACACAGCCGCGAGCCGTCATTCGTGTAAATCGGTGGAGTGACGATTCTTCACGTTAGTAATATATATTATTTGATCGTGGTGTCCTAGTAATGTTCCATTTAATCCGTAAGTGTTTAATACATCGAATAATATTCCGTAAACATAAGAAATCGTTATTTATTATTATTAAATTCGCCCAAATTAATGTACCGTTGTTGAAATATTTAATACAATATAATATATAAGTAATACATTATGAACCTGACCGGAGAATAACGCTACCACAGTGGCGACACTCTCTACAAATGACAGCTCGAGCACCGGCGAATGTCAGCCATGTTGACGCAAGCCTAAGGTTGACACCGAAATAATTTTAAACGTTGCATCAGACAAATATATAATAAATATAATTATTTTGTCATTTATGTCAAAGCACGAAACGACTAGCGGCCAGCCCCGTGAACGAAAGTCCTGGCTATAAAAAATTCACGCTCCGCCCGCCTCCGTATTCGCCCAGCCAAAGCTGTCATTCGTGTAAATCGGTGGAATGACGATTCTTTCCGTTAGTAATATATATTCTTTGGATGGCACAACTGCGACCGCCTAGTATTTTAATATGGTTAGCTGCTCTAAAATCCGTGAGACAAACTGGTTTTTTTATTTTTCTAAATTCACCCTTTATTTATCATAAACCCTTTCTAGTCGTCCCTTGGTACAATATCTTAACATTCTTAGGAATCTAAAAATATACAAATTGAGAGAGATAAATAAGTTTTGATTTAAGTACATTTACGTGATGAACGTACGGGAGCTTAAAGATCAATGATCGAATTTCGCCTATTTCGCCTTCTATTTAATGTATGCAGGGAATTTTGGGGGAGAAAAATAGGTCTAGCTAGATTTCATTGCCGAGATACTGCGCATCTTTAAGTTATATAAGTTTTTTTAACTAACCACACGGTAACCACACTCACGCGGCGAAACACACCGCAAGCGTTATTTCACGCCGGTTTTCTGTGAGGCCGTGGTGTTTATCCGGTCGAGGCGGACCATTCGTGCCGAAGCGTGGCTCTCTCACGTTGATCAGAAGAATTTGTTGTACCTACCTTTCATATTACATACATGTTTAAATAACACATATGTTGTGAGAAATCCGTAAGTGCTTGGGCAACCATACGACATTTAAAAACCAACTGTCCTCCACTACAGTATTTCAAGAGTGGTTAGTTCGCTCGGAGAATACTGTAAAAATCATCCAATAACGGATGAAAAGGCCTAAGTTTGAGTTTAAAATAACACATTAAAACACTTAAAGAAGATGGTTTCGCAACGAAATACAATCATTATGATGTTCTTCGCCAATGAAATAATCTAGCATATATTATCAAATCTATAAATAGGTACAAAACACCACAAAATTTGTACAGCAAACGATTTTTTTTGCTAATTATATATTTAATGTTTTGCTAAAATCCTTGAGTGGTGTTTGTGGTCTAATATTTACTCGTTCTTTATGTATAAAATATAAATGGTATTTTAAATAGGTACGTAAGTGTACAGTGGAGCTAAACGTTTAACAATTTAATTCGTGGGCGATTTTATGGACCACACTCCATAGTCTCTGAGCGATAATAAAGATCAGAACCTCAATTCTCGTATTTAAAGTGCTTTCATTTTACTTTGATTGTATAATAAGCGTAAATCGCGTTCTGATTGGTCCTAACTTCATAAAATCAGTTTGGACCAATCACGATCTGATTGGTTTCGTTTCACCCTGGTTTAACGGTTACGAGAATACCGGTTTGTCAGTTTTAGAGTGTCGGGACTTGATTGTAGTTGCAGGTTTTATTTAGCAGAATTGACCCTCTGAAGGTCGATTCTACAAATTAAATCCTGCAATAATATGGCCCAGACAAAATGACCCCAAATTTTTTTGATATTTTAAGTATGGTGAAAACAAGATGGCTGTCATTTTAAGTATGGTGAAAACCACGATGGCGTAACTTTTTAATGTATAAAGATTTTTTTCTGTCAAATGTACGTTATAGCCTATCTTGAGTTTTCAAATCTTTGTTATCTGGAGTTTATACTGCGTGTTTACATTCACAATAATCTGCGTTTTTATCTGTCGCTTATCGTCATGTTATAAAACATCACAATGATTTTTGTTTTTTATATAAACAATGTCTTAAATAAATAAAAACTGGGCTTTACCAAAATATGTTATTAGTTATCACTTATTACATAAACTTATGGATTGAGATCCCAACCCCTCCAGACTCCCCTTATAGTATTACTGATAGAATGTATTTCATAATAATTATAGTACTAGTACGTACAATTAACGTATGCAGACCCGCCAAATTGTGCCGTCGGCCAATTTTAATTACAATACAAGGCACTAAAGTTGCGAAAAAATGAAATAAATGAAAATACTCACTTTACTTGGATCCCGACAAAATATTAATCTTATTTTTGGATTCAGAATAACGTAAGGAACAAAACGTATTAAAATCATTTTTCTCTAAATCTAGTATGAACAGACAAATAAAGGTTAGAAGTTCAATGATATTTATTTTTACGTGCTTGATTTTTCATTTTTTATTTTTATGAAAATTTCAACATAAAAATAAGCAATCCGTGTAAATTTCACCTTATAATATTCAAATATTATATGTTAGAATAATTTCAAAGGCTGTAAGAAAAGTTAGTAGAATTTTTTTGGTACCTTTGGCGCCCTGTACCTGAGAATTGGCCCACCGCACAATCTGGCGGGCACACATACGTTAATTGTACACACTGATACTACAATATGACATAGATTATATCAGTAAGAATATAAGGGGAGTCTCGCGGATCTGGGATCTTAGTCCATTAAGATTACATGTTATAGAAACAATTTTAACCACTTTCGAATTTTCTACTCCTACTTTACATTTTCTTTTCTGCGAGGCATAAGCATAAGTGACTAGTGGATTTAAATAAATTGTAGCAAATAGATGGTTTATAGCCTGGATTACCATTAGCAACCATTAAATCCAGCAAATCACGTGATAGCCTTGACCAATATAGATGTTTGTTTCACGCAAAACTGGGGACACTGGTATCTCCTTAATATTATGTAGAGATTAGTCCCTACTAGCCAGTAACCTAACTTAACTACCTTAATAATATGAATAATATAGGCTATATTCCACATCGTGGTCTAGTGGTTTAGAGCTTGGCTCTCGACTCGGAGGTCGTGGGTTCGATTCCCGCATTGGAATAACAAAAAATCTTGTTTCTAAGTTTGGTTAGGACAATGCAGGCTGATCACCTGATTGTCTGACAAGAAAGATGATCCATGCGTCGGATGGGCATGTAAAAAGTCGGACCTGCGCCTGATATTTCACCAGTCGTGTCGGTTATTCGTCCCACTGGGTTACGAGAGTAAAGGAAGAGAGAGTGCTCTTGTGTACTGCGCACACACTTGGGCACTATAAAATAACTCCTGCGTAGCTGGCCTGGTTACAATTAAACCGGCCACCGTCACTGAAATCAGTGTGGGGAGCTATTACTATTCCACATCGCTATTTTTTAGGTTAGGTTATAGGTTTTCAGTGGGCTGTCTAGTACACTAGGCAGTACTTCTAGGTTTAGTGCAGCTCGTCTAGCCCATTGAAACCTGCGAAACATAATTATCAACTATGTATTGTATTTTATATACGACAATTATGTATTGTATTTGATATTTATTAGGTATGTATATTTTAATAGTATATACTACACATTATACTGCGTGTTTTTTCAGTCTTCGGCATTCGTAGCATTTTGTATGAAACAGCTGATTTTTTTTTCAAGTAGGATAGTTGATCCCATAGTAAAAGTTGCTTATATCCTGAAAGTTTGGACTCTAATTGAAAAAAAAACCCTGTATTTTGTCTTTATCTTAGTAAGGATATAATGTATATAGTGTATTAGTAATTGTGCACGTTCTATCTGCTTCCTTTGTTTTATCCCATCTCCCTCCGTACGGCTGCTGTAAGCAGTCTTTCTTTGTAAATTGTGACGCTATAAAGTTTTTTGTGTGCAATAAATTGTTAAATATATTATATTGAATTGTTTTAGGGTTGCGCAGGCGCCACCTAATTAGTGCAGCTGGTCCACCTTAATGCTAATTAAAAGGCTGTATTCCACCACGATAACCTACAGCTTGCCTAGCCCTGTGAAAATAAACTGAATATAGTTTCAGGCGTACGTAGGCATACTGATAAGCTATCGGAGTCGCGAATACAGTACACGCGAAATCGCAGATGCAGCGCAGGTGTTTGTACCCTATTTGATAACGAACGGGGATTGTGGGTCATTGTCGCTTTCGTATTGTCTTACTCCTAAATCTTGTTGATAAAAGATATTTGGATGATTGGCAACTTGACTTCTGGTGTTGTATGTACGAGACTATTCATCTGCCTGTTTCGACTAATTCTACATCAAGTTTAAAGTTAGGGCCGCCAAAATTTGATGATATCACTGTCTCCGTTTGGAAGAATCATATAAATACAGCGTGTGACATGAGAGAGTTTTGAGTTCCGACTTCCCTAGTTCCGTAGTCCGTCCGTCTGTCTGCTTACTTTCAGAACGGTTAGTGCTAGAAATATGAAACGTTGCATGGATATGTTTAAGTGGGTATGATTTTTTGTATCTCACGTCTACCCCGTAGTGTGGGATATCATTAGATAGATCTTGTGAAAACATTGAGAGGTTGCTTACGCGATTTATTGATTTAGGTATCTAAAAGATATTTGATTTACAACCGTATTTTTTTCACGTTACAAAAAGCGTTCCTCCGTCTAGAAGCTGACCGGCTGACTCAAAAATTTGTACAAATGCATGATGGTGTCCATGTGATAAACTTTTTAGTGAAAACTATAACGGCTTAGATAACTTTGTTTGTTCAGGAATTATAGAGACTTAACATAATTGGAAAACTTTGCACAATAATAGCGAGATAATAAGTAAACATGTAAAATAAAAAAAATCATAAATGGTTTAACCCCATTTTATGAAAGGCCTGACACGCCAAGTGGTTTTAAGCGACTTCCAAAAAAAGGAGGCGGTTATACGTTCGGCTGTATACATATATTTTGTATGTTCAACGATAACTCCGCCGTCTGTTGACCGATTTTCAAAATTATTTTTTTGATATAAAGGGTTATACTCCGAAGTTGGTCCCGTTTTTACAAAAGTGGAATCGTGGGAACTCCTCAAAATTTATATGGACACATATAGTGATTTCGACTTTTTCTGAAGCAACCCAAGCACATGCTGCCAAAAAGTAAGATTCTGTGCCAAGGTATACCCTAGATCCAAAAACACTGAGCAGAACTCCTCAGTCTTTAAATATACGCGTTTTAAAATTTCGACATTGTTTAAAGAAATGCAAGCATATGCCATTATGTAACTTACAGTCATCATCATCATCATCTTATATACAATACCTAATGGAAGTTTGGCGCGTATTCAATTATGCATTCAATTGTTTATTTTAAACCTTCATCAAATGTATTAATAATTATTTAACAAATATCACTAAAAAGGGATTTTTTAAACAAAAAACTTAACTGACTTCCAAAGTAAAAATGCATAAAAAAGTATGAAGTAAAACTTATTTTCTAAATAATTTCCCTTTTAAATTTGACTAAAATATTAACTATTTCTCTACTCAATCTTCAAAATCTTGAAGTAGCAGCCAACTTGAACGTGAGTTCTATAAAATATTGTTTTATCAGGATGTTGTTCGGGCTGGTACCCTATATATTACATAGGTATATTGGTATAAGCAATTAATAATACACAAATTATAATTATAATTATGCAAAATTACTTTCCTTTAAATATGTGAAATAAAAAACAGCCAATTTCACGCTTGTAAACCTCTTTTTATAATTGTAATACATATATGCTTGTAAACGTCTTATGGCAAAATATAATTAATGACTATACAATATGTAAATTGCATACAGGTACTTTAGTTTTTAATGTAAGTATTATATTAAAATGTAATTATAACATTAGTATCCGTTTTTTAGAATTTTATAACTACTACACACCTATCTTTTGATCTGGGCCCTTTGTCGATGGAGCTTAGCCATTTCTATATAATACTGTAATAGACCTATATACACTGGCGGACACATAAACTGCATCAAAGTGCAAGATAACTTTCAATGAAATATAATTTGTGAAAGTGCAAACTATTTTGATTTATTTCAATGATAATGCTAAGACTGGTTCTTAATCTGATAAAAAAATCAATTCATGTGTGTATAGGTCAACTTTTCTCACTAAAAGAATCAAATCACTCCTTTCACAGCTTTTTGTAATGAAAGTGTGAATAGAACAAAAACGGCTTTATTATGTCAATTTTACAATACTAAGAAAATAAAAAGTTTTTTTGTTTTTAATAAGGTGTATTACCTCCTCTTGCCCTAATAATTGATTCAAGTCGGTTTCGCATCAACCTGATCAGTGTTTTTAAAAGATCTTGCGGAGTATTTTCCCATTCTTGTGACAATGCAACTCTGAGCTCCGCAACCGTTGTTGGGACCGGATTTCTTGTAAATACATCTCTTTTTAGGTTGTCCCACACGTGTTCTATCGGATTGAGGTCCGGGCTACGTGCTGGCCAATCCATGGAACGAATCTCAACCTGAGTAACGTATTGCTCAACTTGTCTCGCTGCGTGCGGACGAGCATTATCCTGCATCAGAATGAAGTTTTCGCCTATAAATCCGCTAAAAGGTACCACATGAGGGTCCAATATCTCCGTTATATAGCGATGTGATGTTAAACCATGGTTACCACGGCCATGTGTGTCTGCGTCAATTAACACAAGTTCAGTTCGAGCATCCATCGATATGCCGCCCCAAACCATACAAGACCCGCCTCCAAATGGAACCCTCTCCTCAATGCAATTTTGAGCATATCACTCTCCTCGTCTACGGTAGACTAATATGCGACCATCAGCACCGTACAAACAAGTCCTACACTCATCAGTGAATAATACGGAAGCTCATTGCTCTTCAGTCAGCAAATCTTAGTCGAGCTTGCCTGTGAGCTGCAGAAAATTTTGGTCCATTTGCGGGTCTGAAAGGTGTAATATCACGCTCTTTTAGCCTTCTTCTTATGGTTCGTGCACTAACTGCTACGTCACGTACCTGGTGGAGTTAATTTTTAATGCTTATTGACGTTAAAAACCGATTTCGCAAGGAAGTTGTCACAATAAACGTCTTCTCGGTTCTACGTCTTCTTTTGAATGAACCGGTCTCTATAAACCTTCTGTAAACTCTGGAAACCTTAGACTGGTTTACATTTATTTCTGCAGCAATTGTTCGTTGGTCTAGGCCTTGCTGCACTAGAGCCACAATTTGTGCGGCTTTTTCGGACGATACGTCCATATTCGTGAGAGAAAAACGTGTTTAAAATGAAAACAGAATAGCAATTAAACAATTAGTAACGATAATTCAACATGTAACAAAACAAAAAAAAAATAACCATCAATCACAACATTAACGTAACAACGAGTTAATCTTTAGTAAATTGACAAGATTTCTTCTTTAGAGTATTTTCTTTCTTTTGTGACAGTACCATATTTAAATTTGATTTTGTTTTTGTGTTTATAAACCAGCATTTATTTTCCAATACCAATAAATGTAAAAAGTTTGCATATTTCGTAATAAAATTTGATTGAGTGTGCTCTAGCACTATGATGCAGTTTATGTGTCCGCCAGTATATTATAGACGAGGCATGTCTAAGCAAAAAGTGTCCACACTGAAACAGTAAACTGCCATACTTTTGCGGTTGTTTGGGGCAGTCAGGTTTGACAATTGTCATTTTGACATTTGCTTTCCGCAGTATTTAAACCAGTCCACATTTAATTGACAAAATCCTTTAAAACCGAGATGGCGTAACTTTTTCTTGTATGAAATTTTTTTCTGTCAAATGCACGTCATAGCCCATCCCGTCTTAATACTATTAGAAAAATATTAAATCCATAGAAATCTTAGTTATTAGCATTATGGTCAGATTGCGCAAGACGAACTTAATCTTTCATTTTGGGTCGATAGGATAACTTTTTGTATGGAGTTGGTCATCTTTACTCATAGACCGCGCCGTGGTGCCCCATCCTCCATCTGACAATATTTTTGTCAATTTCTTCACACCTATATTATTTTATCAAGAGCGTTAGATTAGAAGCCGCTATTTGATGAATGACTTGAACATTTTAGCGGCTATCAGAATATAATCCATCTTGATAAAAATTGCTAATGCCTTATGAGTTATGACTACTGTCATTTATAATATTATAAACTTATGTCTCTTTGATAGAAAAAAAAACATAAATATTGTGACAGATTGACAAACGTGTAACAAAATTGTATCCATGAAACGCACGATAGTGTGTGTTAATAATCTAAGGTAATGTACTTTGTAGTAATTTTTATTAATTTTATGTATATTTTACACCTTCCTCCACAAAAAATTTAACTGTGCCAAATATCATACTCCTCCGTTCGCACAATTCTCGTAAAACTTTACCGAAAGTTTTTGCTTCACGTATTAATATTTAATATAAATGTTGATGATGATTAATATCGCATTTATGTTAATCATTATCTAATTTTAATAACTAACTACAGGAATTGGAACATTGCAAAAGTAGAATTAGAAAATTCAGTGCATGTTTTCAATTCAAAAATATTTTAATAGTCATGTAATTCTTCATCTTTAAACTCTCTATTAGCAATTATTTAAAGATGCAAAAAAAGAACAGTTAGTAAAGTAACAAAGTGTAATAAAAACAACTGATGTAAATAAATTATATCTAAATATAAAAGTACCTAACATAATATTAAAATTCACTAAGAACGCAAAATTTCTAATACTCAAGGAACACTTATAGTTTCGCTTCTGTAATTATGAATATAAATGAATGAAATTTGGTATAGTCAAAGACTGTAGGTATATAGATCTCGATTTTGGTATAATAAAATAAATAAAAACGAGCGAGCCTTACAGTGGTCGCATGTGATGTGTAACTTTTTATGAAAATATTTCAAAAAAACACAATGCTTAGTACGATTTAATAATATAATAAAAAAATACGAAAACTTTTCCATGAAGCAGTGACAGAAATCAACGTCAAAATTTTAAAAAGCTAAATACTGAATATAAAATATAATATTTTATTCGAATCTGACGGCCAACTCTACCACTGCGCGCTCATTCGTCAAATCAAATTCCGCGACTTCCTGTTACACACTTCCGTCCCATTTGACGAAATCACTCCCACAAATTGCAAGAAAGCGAGAGGAAAGATGTTGCACATCAATAACAATTTGATATTTTAGGGGTGGCTCCTCCCCATACATGTAAGAAATAGTAGTGGGGTAGAAAAATATTTTTTCACTGTTGGGTACAATTTTCATTGTGTGAGGTATCGTTGAATAGGTATTTTAAACTAAAGGCAAGGTTTCATACGTGACTTTTTTACCAAGTCGGCCATTTAAAAGTAATCGACCTCCAAAGTTTGAAAACTTTGAAGTTCCCCTTCTGAGTTTCGCCGGGGAGTTCAATGGGTGACGCGGACGTTGTGGAATTCGTATTTCTTCATAAAATTGTGTTATTTCGGTTCTTAATGTGTAATATTGGTAGAATATTAACCATTAAATATTCGTTAACGTGCACAAGTGTGGGCAAGTGGTACAACTTCTAAAAACGTGCTATTTTGTGTTTCCCGCCAAAACTACCTAGGAACTTTCAGTAAAGCTTCTACCACTTTACTGAATCGACTGACATGACTCATGGATTGTACTGACTATATATTTGGACATTGAATAGACTTTAGACTTGACGACATAGAAATACGGTGTTGAAAATTGAAACGAAAGTTCTGTTTCCCGCCTTTTTAACTTGACACTGGCAAATGGTTATAAGCCGATGCCATATATAAATAAAAAAATATCGGTTGTCTGTAAAGTCGGTTTACTGACGATAGTTGAACGTGACAACGTCATAAGAAAATACTGATGGATCGCTCACTCAAGTAGGAGAGAGACAGATTCCGCGCTTTCGCTTGCACTTCAAGCCTTAAATGAAACGCCTCAGAGCGAGGTAACGCCGCATGAGCCATGTTTTTTCGTGCGTGCAGCCGGCTCCATCGAATTATAAAACGTTATCACGTCAAAAAAAAAACAAGTTCCCATTCTGATAGATTATGCTAAAAACTCTTTACGAAAATGATTTTAAGCGAAATCGGACCTTAACTTTTGAAGTAATTCAAAGAAACCTATTGCGCGTTGATACTTACGGAACCCTCCTTAGACATGTCTTGACATGCTCTTGGTTAGGTTATTCATATTTATAAGCTGAATATATTAGAAACAGATGATAATGTAGTAAAAACAAGGCATGTTCGTTGTACTGTGTACAACGATGTTAAATATTATGTAAATGATGAGTCTAGACTATTTGTAAATGGTACCTATGACTTGTTGCTTAGTAAATATTTTATATATAATATTACATTTATTACAACGAATATATTAGAAAAACAATAAAATATTAGCAGTAAAAATGAAATTAACAATTTTATAGCAAATTGTTTGAGGCTAGATGGGTTTTAATTTTTATAATTAGAATTTTTAGAATGTTTGTATTTTACATTGAATTTAGCTTAGGTAAATGAAAATTCTAAATTGTTTCTAAAATTGTTATCCGATATTAAATTTTAACACGTGTGGGAAGTAAGAACTATTTAAATATTATGTTTTATATTCTGTCATTATATTATGTATATGGAAACCGCAATTAGCAACCGTGGAAAAATCAAACGAGCAAATGTAGAACTTAGAGATTACCTAAACTCACCCATAAAAAGTTGTGGCTATTTCGCCAAACGAAATGTGACGAAACTTATTTTTCCCGTTCTACGCGATTTGATATTGTCAGTAAGGGCAAGATGGTCTCTCACGCCCGAAATGAATAATCAATCTTAATCTCATTTTAGCTATTAACTTCACGTCAATTTATGTCAATTTTTATTTGAGAATTTACGATTTCTGTCAATCTAAGGCTTTAGAGTATATTCAATCAATGTTTTAGATACGTTATTAATTTCGGGCGTTAAACTACTTAGTTGGCCATCTTTAATTGTTTACCTATGTAAAGAATTAAGGGCATCACAGACGGCGAGGATAATTTTTTATGTTAAGATAATAATATGTAAAATATAATTTGCTATAGTCTGTATGAACTACCACAGACGGCTAAGACACTATATATCTTCATATTACGAACTGTAATATTTAATATATCCGATAAAATAGTTCTTCGCCGTCTGTGACGCCCTTTAAACATATAGGCCATTACCATTTACTACAATTAAACGTTCCTAAAATGTATTATTAATAATTTAACAAATATCACTAAAAAAGGAAAAATAATAATTATTTTTAAACAAAAAATTTTAAAACCGACTTCCAAAGTAAAAATACACAAAAAAGTATGAAATAAGTCTTATTTACTAAATAATTACCCGTTTAAATTCGGCTAAAATTTTTACTATTTCTCTACTCAATCTTCTTAATTTTCAAGTCGGTAGTTGTCTAAAAATAATATGTTTTATCTTTTTAGTGATATTTGTTAAATTATTATTAATACATTTTAAGAAACTCTAAAATAAACGATCATATAACGATAAATTATACATTCATATCTAATTGAATACGCGCCAAGCTTCTTTTAGGTATTGTAAATAAGACGATGATGATGATTACTGTAAGTTACATAGTGGAATACGCTTGCAGTTCTTTAAACAATGCTGAAATACCCTTTACAACTATAAAATAATTTTACAAATAGGTCCATAAACGGCAGAGTAATGTTCAACGATATCAGTGTCGGTGTAAAATACTATGAGAAGTACCTTTTATATCATCATAATGTGATGATGTATGGTATGATTACTCTAATTGACATAGTGGCATATGCTTGCAGTTCTTTAAACAACGCCGAAATCCCCAAACATGTATATATAAGGAGCCAGGAGTTCTGTTCAGTACTTTTGGATCCAGGGTATACCTTGGAGCAAAATCTTACTTTTTGGTAGCATATGCTAGGAGTACATCAGAGAAAGTCGAAATCACCATAAGTGTCCATATAAATTTCGAGGAGTTCCCTCGATCCCTCATGGATTCCATGATCACATCACCACTTTGATATCAAAACGACCAATTTGGGATTATAACCTATGCATCAAAAAAAGAATTTTGATAATTGGTCCACAGACGGCGGAGTAATCGTTGAACATACAAATATATATATATATATATATATATATATATACAGCCTCCTTTTTTGGAAGTCGGTTAAAATGTATTTTGCCCTTAATTGCGAGAAGAATAAAGTATGCCCTCTTATCTTAGCGAACCTTACCTATTATTATTTATTTAATTAAAACCCACCAATGAATTATAATAAATTAAATAAATAAATAAATATTTAAGTACTTAAATAAGAAAGTTTTAAATGTCTGTCGAAATTTTTGTGTTATCTGACATTTCGCGTATACTATAATATTTACAGTACAAAATTGCGCCTTGCTGATAAACAAAACAACCTAAATATGCGGCCTCGTACTCCAAATGTATGACTATCTACATTCTACACTTCCGACCCCGTTTCTATACTTAGCGTTTTTAGCCATTTTTAGGATTCCGTTATCCGTAGTAACTACAAGGAACCCTCATAGTTTCGCTCTGTCCGTCCGTCTATCTCGATATATTTTCCCTTCCTTCGTCCTTCCTTGATATCTTTTGTTAATTATGAATATAAATAGATAAAATTTTGTATAGTTATAGATTGTATATAGACTGTAGAGTCTAAAATATGATGATGATGATATGATGATGCCTATCTACTAACTATTTCTGGCATCATAAATTTTGTATTTTAGGAGTATCTCCCGATACACGTGAAGAAGGGATGTTTTTTTTTTCATTCCATCTCACCATGTAAAGTATCGTCAAATAGGTATTTTTAAATTAGGCAAGGTATGTATGAAACAGGACTTTTTTATAATGCAAACCATTTTCGAGTAATCTACCTACCTCCAAAGTGGTTTACACTGGTATTTCTAAACTATGAGACTTAATTTCTAACCTATGAGACTTAGAAACATGCAATTTTCCATGCTGATAGATTATACTAAATATTCTTCAGGATATTATTTTGAACGAAATATGACTATAACTTTTTAAGTAATTAAAAAAAAAAACTATTACGCATTGACAGTTACGGAACACTCCTTAGACATGCACCAAGTGTGAATGTCGCGTTCTACGATGCAACATGTCATATTGAAAATCCATAAAAAATGACGCATCGTCGACGTTGTGACAACGCAACGGACTAATGGAGCCTCGCTCCAAGCCGTGCCGCCCCACAGTGGAAAATTTGGGTCCGTATCGGATCAAAAATCTGTAACTTCAAGGTTTTTCATCGTATTGTATTGAGATTTGGCACATGTATACAGTGATATACAAAGATTTGAAAAATAATCAATTTTTGTATTTTTTTCAATGTATACATATTTATTTTAGGTTAAAAAAAAAGAAAAGAGAAAAAAAGTAATACGAGTAGTTATATGTTTATTTTTTATAAATAAGTACTAATATGAGTAAAATTAAGAAAACTTAAACAATTACTTATCACACAAGCATAATAAAATACATAAAATTATAAAATCGTATAGTACCTATCTATACCTCACACCAAACTAATTGATCTCAGATTAGACAAATCTTATAATATTATTGGTTTTATATAACTAGGTTTTAGTTACTTATAATGTTATATCTAATTGTTATTATCCTCGCTATTCCTAACTAAAATTACTTCCATTCCGGTGTAAATGTAGGATCACCTTCAGGTACCACCTTCAAAAGACTTAGTGCCTCTTCATCAAGATCCTTCACATTTCTCACATAAGGTTTTCTTAAACTTGAAATGTATGGATCTGAAGTATATAGAAGCGTTTTAAATACGTCTTCATTTGTATAGCTATACGGGAACATTTTCTGGCATGGTGCAGGCGCATATTTCTGTAGTCTTTATTGCGCGACTCTTGTACATCTTCCGACAGTTGCCCAATAGGAAGAACAGAAAAATGTTTGATCACGTTTTCTCCGTGTATAAGTAATTTGTGCACGGAGGATGGCATGTAGTACCAATCATAGTTACTAACATAAATTCGCGCAGTTTCTAAGGCATAAACTCCAAATTTTTCGGGATCGATCATCCTTCCAGAAGATAGAGCTTGTAAAATAATATACAAGCATTTAATCAATGTTTCATCAACACCTGTTATGTTCGCCGAGCAAGTGTAATTGTAAAAGAACCTTCGTGCTGTATTTCCATCACTTGAGTTTCCACTTACTTGACAAGGTTTGTCGATAATTAATCCTAACTCTTCCCTGAAACGTTTTTGAACAAATTCCTTCTTTTCTTTCTTCAATTTCTTTTTTTCTTCTGTTGTAGCAGACCAAGTCTTAAAGTCAAGATTGTAGCAAATGTGTAATACCATTTCCATGCTGCGAATCCAGGCATGCAATGTGGATAATCCATATTGGTAAGCACTTTCATTTTCAGGTCTAGCAGTCAATTTTAATAGGTCATTCATAAGTCGAGGAGTAGCCCCACATATCGTGCACGTAGAACCCGATGGAGTTTCTGTTAGGACCTGAGCCACCTTACCATCAATCATTGTTAGAAAAAGTTCGTGCTTCACATTTACTGCAACACCATCTTTGTTTATTAATGACGGGCGTAAATATTCAATTTGTCTGGTAATTTCGTCTACAACTGCCTTAGTTTGTTCAGGAGTTTCTTTGCAAAATTCAATAGAAATGGGTCTACAATAACGAACAGATGAAGGTACTGGATTTTGCCAAATAATGACCTTTGAGAGGTCATCAATTAATCTAATGGGAACTAATGAAGTGACGAACAGATTGGCATCTGAAATAGTTTCCGATTCTTCTGGCAGTTTCTGCTTGTATTGACTTTGGCCAGATGAACCATCACATCCCCATTTACAGTAAAGGATTAAATTTCTGTGTTGTTCTTGGAAAACTGAATCAATTTTTATAATTCTGGCAACTGTGTGGTCCAGTAAGTCTTGTATATTAATCACTTTAGCATAAGTATTTGTGATTTCGATTGTAGAAGATGGTGGATAGCAAGTTTGTTTTATTTCTTGTATTTTGTAATATGGGGGAAACATTGTACACTTTCTTTCGTTGGTTAAATTTCTTAGGTACATATATTGTGCTTTAGTTAGATCCAAATCAATAAAAGCACTCAATGCTTCTGTATCAGATAAAATCTTCATTTGGTTTGACTCTTTCCACATAGTCGAGAAAACTTTTTTCTTTTCGCTCTCAGAGTTTCTTAGGTCTAAAACAAAATGAGCCTCTGCATACTCACCTAAGGCCCGCAGTCCTTGCAAAAATGCATTACAAATGTGCTCAAACCCATATTCTTCTAGTAAAAGAGTGTACTTTTACGTTACTACGTACTTCTAGTAAAATAAGCAATGCACGGTCTTCCTCGTTCACCAGAAGTTGATGGCAGTGAATGTGCTTCAGACTCCGGAAACTGTACTGAATATCCTGACTCCAGCCAGCTTGTATTATTTCGAATAAATTTGTCCTTTTTCCGTGATGCTTGAGCCCAGCGCTTATTGAAAGAAGGCAGAATATGTCTTTGAATGTCACCAATTACAAAACACAAGTTGTTTTCAGAAACATTTAATGTTTGCTGTAGAACTATGGACAACGATTCCAAGGTTCTGCCACGCTCGATATAGGGAATGATGAAATCGCCCTTAGTACAGTTGAAAGTTGACATTTTAATGGAAATAACCAATTTAAATAAGTGTCACTTAATATGAAATACACGCTGAAGTGTGCAATTTGAAGATATTTGCTTCCCCTTATATACTGGTTTTTTAGATATGAAATACGTACTAATATCAATGTTATGCATATTTACTCACGCAGGACGAGTGCAAAATAGATGATAAGCTATTGCTATCAAAATATTGTGGTTAATATTGTTTTTGTAAACTATGTCAGCAGTAACCGCAAAAGATACCGAATTATCAACTCCGACCTCTATCACGTTTTTTCCCATAACTTCCAGGGCCGCAAACTTCCGCAGCTGATTTTTTTAATTTTTCATTTATGAATAGTTAGGCTATCAAATAACACATAAAGTTGCGCGTGGGGAGACGTGGGTAAATGTGAAAACCTTCGACGAAAAAAAAAAAAGTGAAAAATAGGGTCAATTTTTAAGTACTTACTCAAAAATAAAAAGCATATTAAAAAAAGTTCATAGCTCATTATTAAGAACATAAAATATCCTTTTTAAAATGTATAAAACCGCATGCATGTGCTAAATACTTTTGCACAATATTCATTTGAATTATGTGTATGCAAATATTTGAATGAGCCATCCGCTACTTCAACTTACTTCAACCTATGAAAAAAATATATTTATGGAGTTTTAGTACAAAAAAATGTCTGATTAGGATTATTTGGTTATTAGAGTATCGAATGCAATAAATATTTCATTCAAATTGTGATATTTTTTAAAACCATTTATGATATGCTCTAGTTCTACCATTTTCCATAGCGCCCGTGTAGTTTCTCCGGTCCATTAGGCTGGGACTATGCTCCGGAATCCGGATCGCCGGTGAAAATTCAGAGCACTGAAAATAGAACTCTGCGCTTATGCAATAGAGTTGAAAATCAAACACATGAGTGTCGAGTCAAATGTCAATGTCATATATGACAACTCGACACTCGACACTTCGATTTTCAACACTATTGTATTAGCGCAGAGTTCTATTTTCAGTGCTCTGAATTTTCACCGGGGTTCTGGATTCCGGAGTATATAGAGAATAAATGACTCTACCACGTCTAATTTGCAAAAGGAGAGTTTACATATTTACTTTTGATTAATTATGTAGTTCATTAATTATATTTTTTTAAGTGTAACCTTATTTAGGCGCGCTAGGCATTTTTGAGATGGGAAAAAATACTGTGACACTGTTAAAGACACCGGTTCGGTATGAGATAGGTCGGGGCGCGAGGGTCGCGCGCCGCATGCTTGCCTGTGCGCTATTTATTAGTTCATATATCTGTGTGATATTTGTTAGTAGCGTTGCTGAAGTACTTACAAGTGGTCTTCAAAGATTTAAAGTTAAAAGTGTCACCGAAACGGAAGGAAAATGTCAATAAAACTCCTAAAACTTTTATGTCAATATTTATGTTATTCTTATCATGTTTTATAATTTTATAAACATTCATCATTCATAATGGTCCTTGATCTCAGATAAGTATGTCAGGGACTTTGTTATCATCCAAAATTTTGCACAAGAGATTTTAGGGTTACGCATCTAAGATATGAAATAATTAAATGATAATATTATTGGTCTAAGAAATATATACCCCATCATATCTTATTTAATCGTGATAAGAAATAAATGATACATAATATTCACATTGATACATTGCAAATAGGTTGCTTAGTTAAATTGCGCCCTTATAATATTAAATAAATAAAATTTTAATTGAAGTTCATGGTTTCCTACATTTTGTATGTAAATTTTTAATTCGGCTTTTTTGCGAAAAACTCTGCGCGCGCAACTTCATGTGTCAGACAATTATACAACGAGTTTTTTTTATTCATGAAGATTATTTTCATTACGTTAAAATAGCATAAGCGCGTAATTTGTACCGAAAATTACGGTATTTATAATGTAAAATAATTTTAATGTGGTTTAGAGGATTCTATTATTGATTGTATTGATATATTATTGATTGGTTTGATATGTTTTTTTTGGAAGATATTGTTTCGAAGCAAAGAAAAATCATGTATGGTGATCTTAGGTTACGTTTGGATTCTATTGATAATGTTTATCTATCATCTATATTAATCGCTTATGCTATATAATATAATGAAATGAAAATAATCATCATGAATAAAAATTAGCTATAGAGCTAGTTTTTATTGTCTGTCAAGCTAGTTAACAATTGTCTGACACATGAAGTTGCGCGCGCAAAGTATCTGTCCTGTCACTCTCACCTGTCGAATTAAAAATTTACGTACAAAATGTAGGAAATGGTTTCCTACATTTTGTATGTAGCTTCAATTAAAATTTTATTTTTTAAATATTATTAGGGCGCAATTTAACTAGGTAACCTATTTGCAATGTATCAATGTGAATATTATGTATCATTTATTTCTTATCACGATTAAATAAGAGATGATGGGGTATATATTTCTTAGACCAATAATAATATTATTAGGGCGCAATTTAACTAGGTAATCTATTTGCAATGTGTCAATGTGAATATTATGTATCATTTATTTCTTATCACGATTTAATAACAGATGAGGGTATATATATTTCTTATAACGGATCTTGCACTATATACTCTGTTCCGATTCAATTCTAATAAAAAGAGTAGAAAAGTGTCATTTAAGTCGGTAGCACTATAGTGTAAGGTGTACTGATGTCTTTTAGTTTATAAAATTAATATTAAATTGGATCCTAACAGATTATAGATAATATCTAATAATGTAATAAGTATTAAATAATTAATCTTACGAATATACTTTAACTTAATAGTCAAGAGCTGTTTCACAATCTACTGGATACGTGCCAGATAGCTTTATTGGATGTTTTGCATTGATAAAAGAAAGCTACCTTTCTTATATCAATGATGCTTTGTCACTCACTCGATATAAAGTAAGCAGTGACTAAACTTCCGAATAAGCTATCCGACACTTAAGAGAAGATTTGTGAAACAGGCCATAGGGCCTGTCTGTCATATATGTGTCTGATAGCTCATTCGGAAGTTTGCTCGTTGCTTACTTTATATCGAGCGACAGAGACAACACATTCAAATAAGCTATTGGCACTTAATCAGTAGACTGTGAAACAGCCTCTTAATTTATTATAGAACTAGCTTTTTCCCGCGACTTCGCCCGCGTAAACATAGTATCCCATATCCCACGAGAAAACTGTACTTTTTCGGTATAAAAGTAGCCTATGTTTTAATCCTGTGCCTAAACTACTATACCATACCAAATTTCATCGAAATCCGTTCAGTCGGTTTTGCGTGAAAGAGTAACAATCATCCATCTATCCATACATCCATCCATTCTCACAAACTTTCACATTTATAATATTATATTATAGTAGGAACCACTACTTTAATACTAAAAGTCTAAACTGTATATTTTTGTAGCAACAGCTCAGACAAACAAAAAACCTAGTTTTCTGTTGTTTAAACAAAATAACTAGTTTTCTAACGAGTTATCTATACAGTATGTCATATGTTTAACGTTGCCTCCATGAGTGGTACGGACAGCAAAAAAATATACATAAATGTAACTTCACAAGTTATAATTTCTTTTCTAAATGAAGGATAAAGGTTAAGTATTTTATTTATAGAAGATTCCAGCGTAAGACGATCCCTTCTTACTCTTTTTTAAGACGAGACAGTTTTTGTAAACCTTTCAATTTAGCTTTAATATTGACTCACATTAACTATAATGTGAGTCATTGATCACTAGATTAATACCTACACTATTATTCTTAGAATTTATGTGTAATTATATTGAAATAGAATAAATTTTTCGTACTTGGGCCTTACCTACTAATTAGTATTACCTACACTTGACGTCCGATACTACAAAACTGCTTCTGCTGACTTCTGTGGAGCCAGTATCAACAGTTATAACTAATTTTGGCATGATCTTACCAAAAATGTATGCTGTTAAAAGACTTATGAATATCTTAATACTATATAGATGAACCTTCCACTTGAATCACTCGTATCTATTACTGAAAACTGCATTCAAAAAAGTTTTGTAGTTTGTTGTTTAAAAGATCTAAGGTGACTTCATTTTATACAGAAGATGAATTTTTCTTTTTTACACTTAAAGATTTCAAAATACATATAGGACACAGCAAAAAAATTGTTTCAAGATCGTAGCAGTCTGATGTCTTTATCTGCCTTTTCCTATAATAATTAGCTTTTGAAAATATACAATTACTTCACTACTTAAAAAAGAGCGTAGAAATATTCATCCTTTTACATGTGATTTGTGAGTGATGTGCTAGGTTTCTGCTGACTCTACCCGCGTAATGTAAAGTTATTAAGAAATACCAATTTTCCCAACGCTCATTGTTTTTGCTGCTGTTACATCAGCCAGCTAGAATGATGTTTACACAATATTTTTTGCAACTCATGCATTTTTTTTCAAAAATGTTAATTAGGTAGATTAAAATTTGATACACTTGATACAGACTATAAATGGTAAAACTTGTATAATGTTTAGTGTATAATTTTAGCTAGAATGTAATTTATTTGTGACTATCAAACATGTAGTTTACGAAACGTAACGAAAAACCGACTTCCAAAGTAAAAATGCACACTTTTTTGTGCATTTTTACTTTGGAAGTCGGTTTTAATTTTTTGTTTAAAAATAATAATTTAATTTAACCGACTTTTAAAAAAAGGAGGCGGTTATAGTTAAATTTATTATCTATATTATTATGAAAACATTGATATCGGTGCACAAAACTCTGATGAGTAGTGAGTACCTATGTCATAATAATAATATTATGTTGGTGTTTCTTGTGAAGATGATGATGATGATGATGATTATTGTAATTGGTATGATGGTATGTGCTTGCGCTTGCAATTCTTTATACAACGCCGGAGTTTCCAAACATGTAGCTATAAGGACTCAGGAGTTCTGTTCAGTACTTTTGGATCCAGGGTATTATACCTTGGTACAAAAGCTTACTTTTTGGTAGAATATCCTTGGAATACTTCAGAAAAAGTCGTAATAGGTTCGCGAATAGGTTCACATACGGCAAAGTAATGACTAATGTTCAAAGATATCTGTGTCGGTGTAAAATACCTACTACGAGAAGTGCCTATTATATCATCATAATGTGATGATATATGGTGTGATAATGGTGTTAATGATGATTATTACCATAATTGACATAGTGGCATATGCTTGCAGTTCTTTAAACAACGCCGAAATCCACAAACATGTATCTATAAGGAGTCAGGAGCTCTTTTCAGTACTTTTGAATCCAGGGTACACCTCACCATTTTGTGGGAATGTGACCACCTTGGGACCCCTTACATCAAAAAATAATTTTGTAAATCGGTCGACAGACGGCGGAATTATCGTTGAACATACAAAAAAATATATATACAGCCGAATGCATAACCACCTCCTTTTTTTAGGTCCGTTAAAATTGCGCTAAATGACATTAACTTGTAATCCAGGGTTTCTAAAAATGTTTACTCCACGAACATTAAAGTTTCCTGATGACAGCGAACCTCTGAATAATTACACACTGAAAGAAAATAATAGATTCGTCTGTTGACGAAAATAAGGGTTTTATTTCAATAAAAGACATCAAATACAGACAGTGATGGGTGGGCTTGTTGCCTGTCTCAAATTGAGTCAAATTGAGAAATAATTTTGAACAATTTTAAACTCACTCTCAAGTCTCACATAAGAATGTTGTAGCAAAGGATTTCCTTTTACTCAGCGCCTTGCGTGAGAGATCGGGATAGTCTTCCTGTCCATCTGCCTCAAAATCTACCAAGCCTGCCCGCCAGTCATCATGCTGCCATACCGTCGAATGGCGAAACCTACTTTGAGAAATCCTGTGCCAACTGAAAGACATTCGGTATAAAATATAGATATACAGGGGTCAGTGTTTAGGATGTAGTTGAGGACTGAGACAGACTTTCGGCCGAACACAAACACTTCTTAAGAGGTTCTTAAGTGTTGTCCTTGTCGTTCTACCAAGCAAAGAGAGTAAAAGGAAAGACAATCAGTGTATTCCCAATTAAAGTTTGTTAAGTAAGTTAAAAAAACCTACGCAGAACAGATGAGATGGGTTAATGGCCCATGGGTGAAGGGACACATCGAAATTACTGAACATTGGTGTGGACTGTGGCTACGCGTTACTACCCCACGTAACTCCAATTACGATATGACCTATATTTTTTTCACATCAAAAACCTTTTCAGACATTGAAAAAATATGCAAACATAAAATATACAATTATTTTTGGGGCGGCATATCTTTGGATGATAAAACTGTTTATTATACACAATCTTATCTTATTGTTTATATTATCTATTATACTATCTGTTTGCGAATAAAGAAGAAATATTGACACAAATACACGATAACAGTTGGGTATCATTGGTTTTTGGCCAAATAGTTCACTGGGCCACGACCAAACATGATTTCGACAATAAATTATAAGTTTTTTATATATAAATTATAAGACAAAAAATTGACAATAATAATTGTCTGTCGAGCGACTTTTCCCACGTATCCGATAAGGACAAAACATTGTATTGCTTATCCACTGTTTAAATATTTTTATTAGTAAGGCGGTAAGTATATAATATTCAATAACCATGGGATATCTGTTATCTATAATATTCTATACATTAATATACGTCAAACAAAAACTTTGTACCCCTTTTTACCGAATTGCAATTCTGAAGCCCAATTCTCGTAACTATTTGTGATTATAATCCTGTTTCGGTCCGCGCGATGTCGCATTCACACACGCGTCTATCGCACGTGAGCGAGTGAGATCACAAGTAGTTATGAGAATTGGGCTACAGAATTGCTAGTCACGCATTATGCGGGATTTACACGAGTCGATTTTCGCCATGCAGCGAGTCGCTTGACAAATCGCCTTGTAATTTTTGTTGGTAAAACCTAGCCGAATTGTCATTTACACGATCGATTTTCGGTGTGCGGCTGAAATCGACCCGTGTAAATCCCTCATTAGATAAAGCCAAATGGCTATCTTATTAGTTATTACATGTGTTGTTGCAGAAAATCTTTTAACCATATTATAAACATAAAATAAAACGGTCAGTAAACACAAAAATTTAATTATGTACGTATCTTAGACACACATTGAATAGCTCAAAGTAAATAATTTTAATTGAATATTCAAAGTAAAGTTTACATAGAAATCCGTTATGAACACGTTTGGTAAAACAAATTCTGTCACGTGAAGGCACTGATCGATAGCCGAAATGCAGTATGAATATTGTTTAAGTGAAGAACATATTATTATTTTTTTGATGGTAGATAATATGAGTTCGATATTGGTAAATTTATTATAAAATCCACATTAATAACCTACATTTAACACTTAGGGTAATTTTAATTATCTTTTATTTTAATAAATCCGTTAATAAAAAAAAACAGCGTCATAACATTATCTTAATTTTATAATATTATTAACTAAAAATATATTTCATTGTTAAATATTTAAAATAGCGTTTTCCTCACAAACTACTAGCTACAAGTTTGATTTTTGCATAAATGATATATTGGTGTTATATATGACCGTGCGGTGACCGCGAGGCGCGGCGGCAGCGACTCTATTGTCCGGAATCCGTAGGGTCGGGAATCCGTAACTCTATTGGATTAGCGCGGAGTTCCATTTTCAGTGCTCTGAATTTTCCCGGGCCCGACGGATTCCGGATCATATAGTCCCAGCTTTAACGGCTAGGCCACAACGTTCTTATTCTTAACAACAACCTTGCAGCGCGTTTAGGCGAATGTTATTAGTTTGTACGTTAATACCTTAGTCGATAAAGCTCAATTTGCTCTGAATCAAAATCCTGTGGTTTAATTCTGCTAAATAAAACCTGCAATAATACAATTTCAATCTAGTCCCGACACTCTAAAACTGTCAAACCGGTATTCTCGTAAACGTTAAACCAGCGTCAAACGCGATCTGATTGGTCTAAACTTCTTAAAATCAGTTTATGATAACATGTCGCTTCACTTATAATACAATCAACGTAAAATGAAAGTCTACTACGAGAGTTGAGGGGTGCTCGGCTTTCGCGCGGTCCCCGCTCGCTAGGCTATGCTCGTCTAACTGGGCCCTTATACTCATCTTAATCTCTGGTTTTGTTGAAGTAGGTGTTACGGTTTACCAACCGAAAATTATGAAGGTACTTTAGTAGATGTGAATTAAATTACGCCTGTATAAAAGCTCGTATTTGTACCAAAAGTGAGTAAAATTGAATAAAGTTAAGATATGCTCTGCATCTTGGACTATGATATAACACACACTGTATTTAGATATTGAGTTATAATAAATAAGTGATAAATGGATAATTACAATCTAATGAATTAAAAAAATATAATATTTTCTTCAAATTATAGTAGGTACAGCGTTTTATATTGGCCGTAGAGGTAGCGGTAGATAAGATAAGGCAGAAGAGTTACTACATACTAGAAGTGTTATTCTAATTGAGAGTAGAACAATAATTTCATTTACTTTTTCACTTTCAGATTCAGCACCTAAACCCTCAGTATTAAGTATATTGTTTTATAAAAACTATAACCCGACCACGTAAATTATATAGCCAATGTTACCCGGGCTATAATTACGAATGTATTGAGTATTGACACGTAATTTATTAATATCGTATCAATAATTTAAGCACTACAGGTGGAACAAACATGCACACATACATAAACTGCCAAAATCATTACGCTTCCGTAGTCGGGGAAAAATAAGTAAGGACTTCTTTCTTATAAAAAGTAGGTACTCTCGACACTAAGCATCTACATACTAACTTTGTGAGTAACAATGTAGTATGTACTAAATCTAAATAATAAAGCATGTTTCTCAACACGGCGACAACCTATAAGCATAATTAGTAAAAAACATACAGTCTTGATGTTACAACACAAAACTACTCGGTTCAGAGAGAATTTATCACCAGCTCAGTCGTGCAAACAACAACACAACATATTGTGTACGAATGAACACATAGCCGGCTGTGAAAACACACACACTAGCCCACATACACACAAAACAAACCAGGAAACGTCTAGCGAAAAACAAACAAGGGTCTTTTGTGTTCTGTAAACAATCGAATGGCCGTATGCAACAGGCGTGACGACGGAATAATTGTGGTGTAGGTTAAATTGGATAGATGGCGACGTGTTCAGTTAGGTAGTTGACGATGTGGTTTGTATGTTAAATCATAGATGGCGCTTATTAAAAATTATGGTACCCGTTTGGTCCTTCGAGGCTGTATTGATTCTTCAGGTGAAGAAACTGGACTGAAATTCAATTAAAAAGAATGAGGTATCGATGGATATTTAGAATATTTGATAAAAGTTTAAAGAACCTGATTTATCTTAATTGTCTTATTCGATTAAAGATTGTATGTATTTGTTTCCAAAAAATAATTTGTACAATCCACTTCGTTTTTATGACTTTGTTAAATTTTGAGGCCTCACTAGTAACGTATTTTGTCGATTAGCAATAAATGAGTGAATATGTAACCTTTTTGCAAGTGATTAGAATAATAAACATGTGTGTCTGGTTAAACACGTTTTGTTATTTCCGGACAAACCGTATGCCGTACATAAATTGCGAAACGGAACACAATAAAATTATAAGGCATAATCATCACCCAGGTATTAGTAAAGGTTAATACTAAGTTACATATTCCACATACCTACCTATGTAAAAAGGAACGATTTATTGGAAGTAAATTTTTTGTGAATTTTTAGACGGTACCATTGATTTAATATACTCACTAGGAGTAGTGAAGGCTGGTTGTCCATCAAAGGGACGCCCTAGCCTATAGATGTAAGATCAGCTGCAGAACTTTTTTAATTGCCTATCTTAAGAAATGTTGTGGTTCGAACAAGAAAATGTCGTGCCCGTAAATAATTACAAGTTGATATTCATCCTACTACTATTATAAATGTGAATGTTTGTGAGGATGGATGGATGGATGTTTGTGTTCACGCGAAAACCACTGACCGGATTTCAATGAAATATGGTATGGTAGTAGTAAACTACTACCATACCATACATGGTCTACATTAAAATATAGAATACTTTTATCCCGGAAAAGTACAGTGGGATACTGTATTTACGAGTGCGGAGCCGCGGGCATCAGCTACTGATCTATAAGGCAATGTTGTAGCCTGTAGGACGTAGGACGTAGGTTATGAAGTTTCAAACTGTACTGTCATAGTTATTGTATCCTACTTCCTACTAATATTATTAATGTGAAAGTTTGTGAGGATGGATGGACGTTTGTTACTCTTTCGCGCAAAAACTAGCGAACGGATTTTGATGAAATTTAGTATCGTAGTAGTTTAGGCTCTGGATTAAAACATAGGCTACTTTTTATCCCGGAAAAGTACAGTGTTCCCGCGGGATACCCGATAGTATATTTACTCCGGCGCGTACCAGAGATTAATAATAGTTTTTTACAAAGTTATTATTAAATAACTACTCCATTCTCGGTAGATAACGTCGCCAACGACTATCTGCACTGATCGCATTGGAGAACTACGTGGAAGGGGGGACTTTTATCAGTGGAATAGTATATTGATTGTTTCTAATGTGTATCTTGCATTATGTACAGATTTTCAATGTGCATATAATGTCACCCACATAAGATAAGCAAACAGCTTGCCAACCACGGAGGCTCAAAGAACCCATGAATGTTTCACTAGGATTTGTACGTCTTTTTTAGCCTAAAAAAGACACAAATCCTAGAATTTTAGGGTATAAGAAATCCTTATAGTTTCACTCTGTCTGTCTGTCCGATCCTGATGAAATTTGGTACAGTTATAGATTTTGGCATCATAAAAAGGGCAAGGTTTCGTACATGACTTTATTACAAAGTCAACCATTTTCGAGTAATTGGCCTCCAAAGCCCCACTGACATTTCTAAACTACAAGAGATAGAAACTTGCAATGTCTCCATGCTGATCATGCTAAAAACTTTAGGAAAATTATTTTGAGTTAAATCGGATAATAAATGAAGTACATAATATATTAATTTAAAGAAAACCTGTTGCGCGTTGATAGCTACGGAACCCTTCTTAGACATGTCCTGTCATGCTCTGGGTAGTGGGTAGTAGGTAGTAGTAAAGTTCAATAGAATCTGTATGTACGTACTACGTAATGTATATATATTTTTTTCATATTTGTTTTCAATAAACACACGCAGTGTTTTAATTCGATAATTCTATGTCATTATGTTTGGTCACAGTACACGATGTTTATGGCTGAGTTGTATTAAGTTACATTCTTGTTTAGAAAATATTGTG
Organism: Phengaris alcon alcon; assembly: GCA_037179445.1. NCBI lineage: Eukaryota > Metazoa > Arthropoda > Insecta > Lepidoptera > Lycaenidae > Phengaris > Phengaris alcon. The sequence continues at coordinate 234,245 of JAYRCH010000347.1, forward strand.
CCGTTTCAAAAATAAAACATTCTACACTATCGGGTGGCAAGTTCAACAAGTTCACGTCATCATCATGAGCATTATCGTTTTCCTCACTTCCTTGGGTGATATTATGTCAATGTTCAGAATATTGCGATTTCTTATGAGCTTTTTTTGTCCTGTTTACAGTTTATTTAATGTAGTACATCATAGATCTTGGGTATCAATCATCAACTTAATTATTGATTAAGTTGATTGATACCTTTATTAATTGATTTAATATTATGATTGATACCGATTAATAAATTGAAATTATTATTTTCATGACCGTCGTCATCTTTTATTACATTATTTATTTTTAATACCCAATTATTTATGTAATTTGTAGATATTCTTTATTAGAATTAGTTATGATTTTCGCCTAAATCTCCTTGAGATCTTTATCGTACTTAATTTTCATGTATTTGACATTACTAATTTACGCATACGTATGTAATTATGTATTAATATTTTATATTATGCAACATTGGTTCATTTACCTGTAGTGTAATATGATGATGATAAAAAAATATTGCCAGTTATAGGGACTTCCGATAAAAGGGAAAAATAAAAATTATAAAAGAAATAAAAATAATAAATATATTTCGTCTGACCGAGATTCGAACCCGATACCAATTGGTCAGCGACGAAAAATCCAAGCGCCTACACACTACATTAGTGTTTGAAATTACTCATATCTTATTTGTATTACACGACGAAAGAAAAAACATGACAAACAAGGATCCTTATGTCGTCGGCATAAAGGTCAAGTCGGAGGTAAAATAATTTTGAACGGACTTTCAACATTTCAACAGTCATGATCACGTCGGTGACGCGAACCCATAAGATTGGATTCCCCTACCAAAAAGTGGGCACTTTTTGGTAGGGGAAGTTTTATCTTCAAAAATAATGTTGATTCTAAAACTAAGAAACTTATGTTTTTAAAAATGCATAGGTAATTTGGTTGAAAATATTTATTTCATAGAAATATGGAGTGAAGAGTTTTATCAAAAAAACTACCTATAATATTGAACTAATTTAATGTCATCACGGCATCCCAAGTTTAATATTATTCTCTAATGTTACAGATTGATTTCAAAACATTCAAGACGATCCGTGCCTCAGTCTTTCAAGAGCTCGCAGAGGTGTACCGCAGAGTTCCATACTCGGGCCCTCACTATTTTAAGTATATCTCGTTAAGTGATTCAAAAGCTTGAGAACAATCTGAAATGTCTGGATGTGTCATCAGCGCAATGATATCGGCGGAAATATAAATGAAACGGTAGGACATATAAAAAATATTATTCTCAAATATGTAAATAAAAACACGAAAGACAAGGATACGTATTTTGATTAATAGTTTTTACGATTTCGCATTCATTATTGAAATTTCCACTTTAGTATTTTAATATTTAGTGTCACTGGATGTCCTTGTAGCCTATTGGCGATTGTCTGTTTACTTGTTTTTAGCATAGGTTTGAATTAATCATGTGGGTGGCAATATATTTTACATTTATATCTACACCGTTGTTTCTATAGCGTTTAGTATAACTACTACTGGGTTGAATTTGTATCAGGCGACATACTTATTTAAAAAATAAAGCTAACGCTATCATTAGGTCTATCCGAAAATATATTTCTCAAACACACTTGTCATTTCTGAAATGCACACGGAAATAAACGATATGGAAAATTCATCAAATCACACTATGGCAATTTTTACTTTGCTCTTTATAAGGAGGACTGAAGGTTATTTTTTAGAAACTTCGACCAAAAACGGTCTTGTTAGATAGAGGTGACTAAGCTTGATAAGTTGCTCTATGTTATGACAGGTGAGCATGTATTCCCTTTGCGCTGAGTCACTAGCACACATTCGTTTATGTTATATAATATAGCACTTGTAGTGTATTCTTTTATGGGCTCCGTGATATTCAAGGAACCCTTATAGTTTCGCTCTGCAGTACGTCTGTCTGTCTGTTGGTTTGTCCGTCCTTCTAGCTTCTGTAATTATGTATATAAATGGATGAAATTTGGCATAATTATATACTGTGTATGGCTCACCATACATGTGAAGTGGGGAAAAAAAATATTTTTGCATTCTAACCCATCATGTGGGGTATCGTTAAAGGTATTTTTAAAGAAAGGCAAGGTTTCATACATGACTTTTTTACAAAGTCAACTATTTTCCAGTTATCGGTCTCCAAAGTGGTTTATAAGTTGCCCCCCCCCCCCCCCCCCTCCCCTGGCATTTCTAAACTATAAGAGATAGAAACTGTAAGTTTCCATGCTGATAGTTCATGCTAAATAGGATTCTTTAGGAAAAATATTTTGAGCGAAATCGGACAATAACTTTTGAAGTAATTCTAAGAAAACCTATTGCGCGTTGATAGTTACGGAACCCTCCTTAGACATGCCCTGACATTCTCTTGGTTAGGTTATTTCTGTAATGTTTCACAGCTAAGTAGATAAAAACCGAATTCGTTTCTGTCCATGGTTAGATATTGTTATAATTGGACAAAAAAAAATCTAAAGTCAAGTTTTAATTTCCGTTTGTATAGAGTATAGTTTCTACATGTCCGTCCGTCAGTCCATCTTCGGGTTACCTTCTAAACGGTTAGTGATATAAAGATAGAACTTTGCATGTACATATATGTGTATTTACCATGTCGGCAAATTGCTATAATAAAATCACGAAATATATATTGTTTTGAGTACATACTACATACATACATACATCAAAATATTATTTAACAAAATATATTTTTTTACGCCTAGGAGACTAGGGAATTAAAGTGGGATTTTTTTTTCTCGCGGCTACCCCACAGTGTGAGATAATATAATTAGATAGGTCTTTTAGAGAATTGAAAGGTTGCTAAGACGATTTATTGATTTAGATATCCGTTTGCGAGATGTTTATCTTTAAATCTAACTAACCCCCCCACCACTAAAAGCTAAACCGCTGGTTTAAAAATTGTGAAGAAATCCATGCTGCCGTGGTATAACAAAAATGCCGTTAAGTGACATTTGGTCAATTTTCAAGTTTTGATGGTACATGAATAAAAAAAAAATCTCTATCAACCTATATAAGCGGTTTTTGATAAATTGAATAGTTTCAGAAATAATATTAATAAAAATGCCGTTATATTACCGTCATTTATGCATATTATGTATGTAATATGCATAAATGACGTTAAGTCATATTGCGAGTCAATATAGCCGCTAAAGTTTATTAACTTGTATTTTTGTAATATTTTTCTCTTGTGACTGCTTCACTAGATTGCCGTTATACGGTATTTTGTACACTGTAAAGCGGTTAAAGTACTTTAACTATTTTATTGTTACTCTTTTTTTATACAGGACTTTATGTTTGCTAAGCAATAATGCCGTTAAGTGAAAAAGCTAGACTGAAATGTGACTAACGAATCTTAACGGCATTATAGCTTAGTATTTGGTATACTTATATTTTGACTCTATGAACGTTACCAGCCAGTAACGGCATTTCTAAAGTAAAATAAACAATATTTTAAATGAAATATTAGATTTAAGTGTCGTTATCTCACAAAAATACACTATAATGCCGTTAACTAATCTCGCCCGGTGAGATCCTAGTTCCGCGGTCAGGGGTCGGGGGTGAAACTAGTGCGTTGCAGCAGGCGTTTGCCGGCGAAGGACGTGCGTCGCTCCGTGACTGTTCCCGACAATCTTTCAACAAGGGCGGACAGTGACTATCGGTAAGTTCATTTCTTCACCAGCATTAATTCAACTAACTTGCCCTGTTTGTTGTGGTTGTTATTTGGGTCGCACTCGACCGATTAAAAATATATTTTGCATGCGTATCTGCTCACCTATGTAAATCGTGTGATAATGCAATAAGTATTATTATTTAGTTTAACGGGGAGCTGATCAGATGACGGAACCTATAGACTTATATAAATTTGATACTTACTAATTTATATTGAATTAATTAAAAAAAAATCCAATTGAACATAACTATATAATATCATTTTTTATAAACTACTTAATTCATATACACGAATATTAAATCTTCTTCTTGTTACAGAAGCTTTACTTTACGGTAAAAGATAAGCCGGAGAAAAAACCTGAGATTTCCATGAGTATTTAAACGCCGAATAAATAGCACAAATAAGAAATATAATTATAGTAGCCCTGAATATATTGACGGCTTATATAGAAGGCATTATTCAATGACCAGTAACATTTTTGATACATTCTGCGAGTCACAAACAACATACAACTCGCATTATTTGACAAATTTGGATTTAAATAAGTTAAATAACGCCTTATTTACCGAAAGTACCGATCGTACAAATAATCATAATTTTGTGAACACAGTCGAAATTAATTTAACGTGCAATGAAATAATGCCAGAAGAATATTCTCCTCTTGATTTTGGAGCGCAACTGAATGCAAAAGTAACTTGTGATAACAGTCCACATGATTTTGATTCCGACGATTCTATTCGTGACAAAGATTACTATCCCTCTGATTCCTCGGTAAGCCCTTTGTCAGATGTATGTGAAAAAATAAATAAAAAAAAGAAGTACAGGCCGCAAACCGACTTACCAACGAATGTAGCGAAGAATTTTACTGTGACCAATATGCAAACTTTGAAGCGACGACGACACTCAGTTGGTACAACTTGTTGTAAGAAAATTATGCCCGAGCGCCGATTCCTCCACAACACCATTGATGACAACGATTATTGCATGCTGCCTATGGATTGTGAAGCCAATATTATTTCTAACAAAAATCTAGTTTTGGAACGACCTCGTAGAAATCCAATTGGACCTACATGTTGTACAAAAACTTCGCGACAGCACAGCATACGACAATTTGTTCGTAAGCGTTGCAGTTCCGCTGATGGCAATTATTGTTCCTCATTACCTGAAATACTTCAACCTCCACGCAAACGAAAAAAATATGGTACTTCTTTCAAACAGAGAAAATTAGATGCTAAAAATGAAAGGAAAATCAAACATGGTGTTAAGCCTGGCTGCAACGATAAGTGTTATAAAAAATGTATGAGTTTTTTTAATGAAGAAAGAAAATCTACAAATAAATTGTACTGGGACATGTCGTGGCAAGAGCAACATGCATTTGTAGAAGCTAACACGCATGTTGTAGTTCCTAAAAGAAAAATTACGAGACAACAGATAAACGAGGCAAACATCAAAAAATGCCACAATTTGATCGCAATCTACTAAATCAACATGTTGAATCGTTTAATCCGTTAGAACCGCACTACAGGCGAGAACATGCACCTTTGCGAAGATACCTACCAAGTGACATTAGCATAACTCAGATGCATAAACATTTTTGTGAAACTTACCCAAACAAACATGTTTCGTATAGTTTATATAGATCACATGTAAAAAAACGAATATATCTTTCACTACTCTGGGGAATGAGGAGTGTGAACTATGCGAAGCATATAATTTTCATAAAAAAGAAACATCACATGATGCCACTTGCCAGCTAATTGAAGAGTGTGCAGTTTGTCTAAACTGGCTTCAACATCACCAAAGATATACAAAGGCACGAGAACTTTACACATCACATAAAGAGGAACCTCAAAATAGTTCACAGTTATTCTATAGTGCTGACCTGGAACAAGTGATAATGTTGCCTAGATTGGAAACATTCAAAGCAGCAATTTTCTGTCAGCGTCTTGTAGTATACAACCAAACCTTTGCACCACTTGGCAAGATTACTACTGAATGCAAGCCCCTTACTGTTATCTGGCATGATGACATTGCAGGCAGAAAGCAAGAAGATATAATGTCTGCCTTTTATCATTTTCTTATACGTACGAGAGACATTGAGCAGGTCCATATCTGGCTAGATAATTGCAGTGCTCAAAACAAAAATTGGCTCTTATATGCAATGTTATTTCATATGATTAACAGTGAAACCATTGCTATAAAAAAATATTCTTCACTACTTAGAGCCCGGTCACACGTTTATGAGCAATGATCAATTTCACCACCAGGTAGCGTTGGCCGTGAAAAAACAAGGCAAACTCTACGATTTCACGGATTTTGAAGAGTGTGTATCTTCAATTAACAATTGAAGATTCGAAGATACATGTATATTTCTCTTCGTTTCATGAATGATAAATACCTAAAAAACCCACGTATCATGACATTTCAATTCCGAACTGAACTAAAATGTATTGAACCTAAAAGAAAAGCTGATATACTCGAAAAACTGTCAAGCATAATTCCCCCTCACAAATTGGTATTTTGGAAAAATATGCCAACAAAAGAAAATACACATGCCGGTACAAGTTCTGACATTAACAATAAAGATTAGTAATAATGTAGGTTTCTCGAGACTGATTAAATATTTTAAATTCCTATTAGATGATAATGTTATTTTTATAGAGTATTGTTTTTATTTGATAAAGCTACTGTTAAGTTTTTTGATACCAGGTTTTTTGAGAAACTTATACTAAGTATTATAAGTAAGTATATTAAGACATTCAGAAACGAATTTTGTTTTCGGAAACTTTTATGATTTTATGTTAAGGATAATATTTGACTTGATGTGTAGTTTAATAAAGTTTTATTTTATTTAGTTTTATTGTTTTTATTAATTATATAGAGACACAGACTTAAAGGCGGTCGTTGATTTTATGTTAAGGATAATATTTGACTTGATGTGTAGTTTTATAAAGTTTTATTTTATTTAGTTTTATTGTTTTTATTATTTATATAGAGACACAGAGACTTGAAGACGGTCGTCTTAGTAGTAGTAATGTTATCATGCTAAATTAAGTGCCTCTTACCTACCTAATTAATGTGATATTTGTATTAAGTAGAGAGCTAAAAGCTCCATACAAATCTAGTTGTAAGTAAAAAATATCTATCTATGATGCTCAATGATTAAACTTATAACTAATAAATATTGTGATTTATTAACTTGGGTTTTTATTATTTACAAATGATCCTTATTTAAGTGTTTAACTACGAATGGTTAAATATCACATTTCAATATTATTCGCTTTTTTTCGCTATAATGCCGTTAACGTAAAAAGTAAATAGTGTAACGGCGTTTTAGCGGAACAATATGTTGAGTTTTTCATAAACATTTGTAGTTTACTAGACTAAAATGCGGTAAAACACCAATAACAGCACTAAAGATTAACATGAGTCAGTTCTGTGTCACCTGATGTTAAGCTAAATTAGGGTTATATACTATAACGACATTTGAACTAAACATATCAGAAATGTTATGTAGTGTTTTGATAGACAACGTTTTTATAAGGAATAGAAACACTAAAATGCCGTTAAGATATACCTAACGGCATTTAAGTCAATTGATACATAATAAATTAGAAACATTGACGATGAACTAAAACGAAAAAAACGTTTTTTCATTTAATTAAATAAATTTTTCAATATCACAAAATAATAGATAATAAGTATTTTTCTTGATGTATGTGCTGGTGTTTTTCGATCTTAAATCTGTTTTGTCATTGAGAAGTTACATAGGTTTAAATTTTCACCGCGTTTTTTGCTCATAACTCAAAACTAGGTTTAGGTAGTTAACGGCATTATAGAGATACCACGGCAGCATGATGATAGTTCATGTTCGGCTTATATAACTTTGCTAGATCAGTAGTCAGAGATGCCTAACTTGTAAAATTTGCGCTTACAGTTAAAGGAAAAGTTCGTACAAAAATAACGAATAATAAGTAAACATGTAAAATATTGGTATAATGGTACGGAACCCTACGTGCGCGAGTCCTACTCGCACTTGATCGGTTTTTTTTACTTCTATATCCGTGTATTCGCATTTAATAAATATGTAATAACATTGTCGTGTAAAAAATTGCTATTAAGATAAGAATGGAAACGTTAGTTTTAGAAAATACACGATAAATTACCTAAATATAAACAAACACATATTGTGAGTCGGACTAGCGCACGAAGGGTTCCGCACCATTATATAAGGTTTGGTAAAATCAATTACGGATATTTTGGGCATATGATCTACTGTTTATGTAAAGACATTTAGGCAGAAAATAATTTTAAAAAATCTAATAAAATATACTAAACTCTCTAAGGCGCTAAGGTTACTAAGCTCACAGAAACAGCTGACTTTAAGCCGAAAGCAAAGTCTTTGCCTAACTAATAGCAATTCAGTCAGCTGTGTGAGGTCAAAGGCCTCCGTAGCGCCGCAACAAAGGTAACATAACTTTAATTGGTAATTTTTTTTTCGATTTTTTTTTATTAAGTATTTTTCTGCCTAAACGTCCTTATATAAGCAGTAGATCATATTCCCAAAATATCCGTAATTGATTAAAATGAATTACACCACACCTTATAATTTATATTATTATGACCAGTGTCGCTTGTCTGTTAGCGATAATAAAATTAAAAATAAAAGCTTGATATAATATGTAACATTAACCATCTGGGTTACGGTTCATAGCCTGAACAAATATTGAATTTAAAAGCAGCACTATATTCAGTGTTGCCGACGGTTTGTAGCCAGATAAAATATGGATTTAGGCCTGATATCATAAAAATGAAGCAAAAAACATAAATTATATTTCTACTAGCTTTACCCAAAATACGTTATCCCGTCTTAACTATGAGCTGAAATAAATAAATAACTACTTACATACACCTTCAGTTTTTACACCTACAACCTACACCTACAACCTACACCTACAGCCTACACCTACAGCCTACATGTGTGAAATTAAAAAAAAAGTTAAGTAGTGTAAATTTTCAGCGAACAAACGAAAGAAGAAAATATATTATTTTATAAACAATTTTAATCGTTTATTAGTAAATCTTGTACGTGTTCGTCGCGCTCACCTTATCAATCCTTGCTTTTATACGATTTCTTTTTGTTTAAATATTTGTGTTGAATTTTAAACATTTTAATATTGTTTAGATTGGGGCGTCTCGGTCCCTGTGTGTTTATGTTAAATTTCAAAACAATCGGTATGTGCATATAAAAATGCATTTAAACATTTGAAATAGCCATATTTTAACATAAAACTTTTGACGCAGTTTAATTTTTGTACCTATAAGATCTTTATTTCTTACTGTAATTTATTTATATTCAATAGGTATTTATATATTTAAAAAATTGAAACGTTGGTTTTTATATAAATGTTTTTTTTTTGTAATAAATTTAAATAAAAACCAATATAAAAATAGGAAAGTTCTTTGAAAAAATTCGAGCTACGAAATCGGTGGCTTGTAGCTCGTACGTAGCGCGTCGTAGAGGCTCCATCGTAGAGCGGCGTAGAGACTCCTACGTAAGGCGGCGTAGATCGCTTTATCCTTGCAACTTCAAAACACTTATGATAGTACCAAATATATAATACATTTAAACTAATAAAATGTACGCTTACTACCTACTGCCCAGAAAACTATCTATTATTATTTTCGTTTGAATTATTTACATTCATTGTAATATTAATGTTTTTTTTTTGTTTCAGACTCCAATGGTGCAAATACCGGTAAGTTAAAAGTACATCTCTGTGTTATATGTTGATATAATTAATGTTTATTTTGTTCTTCAGTAATATAATTTTATATTTTGTAAATATTGTCATCAATGCATAAAGTAATTAAATAAGGAGTGACGGAAAAAAGTTGTAGGTAGGTTAGCCAGACGCTTAGTCAGAATCATGGTTGCAAAAAGAATCTAATATACTATCTAATAAATAAAAGTAATAATTTATAAGAGAACGTACCCATACTACGTGACCCGTTTAGGGGGGGGAGGTCTTAAAATTACTACGCTCAGTCAAGGGACCGTGGGCTTAAATTTTTGTTACGTTGTCGATTTCGCCGAAACAAATTTTGCGTTTTTTCTACTTTACCTATATTCGAATATGGCCGCGCAGTGGTGAAATTCGCATGGTGGTGCAGTGGACCATTTGTCTTGCGTACGACCTCTGCGGATTCTCTCCAGGAGGCCTCATGAGGTTTTGTGTGTTATGGGAGAAAGCGTGGAGTGGTTAGATATCGAGGCCGTCGATGAAGAGGAAATGACCAAGTCTGAAGAAACTCCTGATACTACTGCCCCCGTGATCAATGATGTATCCGAGTGGATTGATGCTGGGAACGCATTCATTGGAGACGTGTGAGATGGATATTAATGTAATTAAACAGAAAACGTGTGTTGTTTTTGTAAATTAAGTTACTGTAGCAATATGTTTTTACATAACTTTTTCTTCTTCATAATATTTAATTTACTAGTAATTATAAGCATGCATGCAGTCTTATGCAATAAACGCCGTATTTATAAAAACAAATATGAGTCAAATTATTTTCAATTCTTACACTTTCTGCCTGCGAAATGATTAAAAATCATACTTACTTGTCAATACTACGTAAAAACTTTAAGGAGAAGGGGGGGAAGTCTGGCATATACTACGAGTGGTCACCGAGGGGAGGGAGGGGTCAAAATATCCTTAAAAATAGGTCACGTAGTATGGGTACGTTCCCTAATAAGTAATAGAATAAGAAATATTTAGAATAAGTAATATTTAATTAAGTATTTTTTTGTTTTCAATCTTATAATTGGCATCAGAATTTTGCATTGATACGAACAAAAAAATAATAACAACTAAATGTTGTAAAATAAAAAAAGCGAATCAAACAATTTTGCAAATAAATTACTCATGTAATTACTATAACATTAACCATTTTTAAATATTTTTGTGTATTTACGCTTGAGTTATTATACCAAAAATTCTTATTTGAAAATTCTAAGCGTTTGCTAGTCAAAATAGTGGATTTTGGCTTGTTATTTATACTGTAGTTATTGAAATAAATATTTTTATTATATACAATATATAAGATAAAAATAATTATAAATAACTGCTAGCTTCTTTCTAGCTGCTACGTCTTTATATTAAAATGCATAAAAGCTACTTCTGGCATCCAAAGGATAGGTGTTCATAACATAAAATGAAGCAGGTTTGCAAAGGTCCTTTCCGACCTACTAAGAGGTTGGGGTCTGTATGTCACAAGCATTCAAAATTTAAAATTCTATAGAATTATTAACGGACACGTTTGCAAAATCTGATGTTTGACAGCAGCAATAAATCCAAACAAACCTTATTGCCACCCATTAATATTCATGGATGTTAGCGAAACACGTGAAAATTTTGAGGAGATTTTTTAATCCTTTTTTTAAATCAATTTTAAATATTTAAATTTATTTTGTCAAGTTTTAGGTGATTATATCCGCTATAAAAATCCTCTATAAAAAAGGAAAATAATTCTAAGCACGACTTGTTTTTGTAATTTTGGATTATTTGCTTATTTTTGCTGTACTAAAAATCAACATATTTTTAGGGTTCAGTAATACATAAGGAATCCTTATAGTTTCGCTCCGTCCATACGTTTATCTGTCCGCGCTTCTAGCTTCTGTAATTATGAATATAAATTGATGAAATGGTATTGTTAGAGACTGTGTATAGATCTCGGTTTTGGCATCATAAAATAATAATAATTTTATATTTTAGGGGTGGCTCTCCATACATGTGAAGTGAGGATGAACATTTTGGAGGATTTTACCCCATGGTGTAGGGTATCGTTGAATAGGCTTTTTTAAATAAAGGCAAGGTTTCATAGATAATTTTTTACAAAGTCAACCAATTTCGAGTAATCTCGCCTCCAAAGTGGTTTATAAGTAGGTCCCTCCTGGCAAATCTAAACTATAAAAACTCTTTACGAAAATTATTTTCAACGTAATCGGACAGTAACTTTTGAAGTAATTTAATAAAAATATATTACGCGTTTATAGTTACGGAACACTCCTTAGACATGTCCTGACATGCTCTTGGTTAGGTTATTTTAGTATATTTTTAATCATTTTACAAATAAAAAAGTACTATGTTTGTAACAATTGTTAGTTTTCTAACATTTGGTTTCCATTGGTCGCAAAATCGACTTTTTAACCGCCAGTCTATATCAATTTTGAAAAACGCGTCCTTAACTCTACGGCATGGTGGTTGGTTTTCTGAAAGCGTGTTATTTTGTAGAACAATGACTACAGATCATCTAATAGTCTTATCTGTAATAATAACTCCCCATACCAATTTCGGTGACGGTGGCCGGTTTCATTGAAACCAGGCCAGTTACGCAGGAGTCATTTTATAGTGCCCAAGTGTGTGCGCAGTACACAAGAGCACTCTCTCCTCCTTTACTCTCGTAACCCAGTGGGACGGATGACGGACACGACTGGCGAGAGTTCAGGCGCAGGTCCGACCTTTTACATGCCCATCCGACGCATGGATCATCTTTCTTGTCAGACAATCAGGTGATCAGCCTGCATTGTCCTAACCAAACTTGGAAACAACATTTTTTGGTGTTCCCATGCGGGAATCGAACCCTCGAACCTCCGAGTCGAGAGCCAAACTCTAACCACTAGACCATGGAGTTTTATCTATACTAATTTTATAAAGAGGAAATATTTGTATGTTTATTTTCATTGAATAGACTCTGAAAGTACTGGACCAGTTTTGGTGAAATTTGACTTGACTTGAAAGTTGACTACTTTTTATCGTGGCAAAATGTAAGGTTTCCCTCGAAATTTCGTTTTCGATTCGATCTTCGAAAATTCGTGGGCAATATACTAGATATTACATAGAACTTATAAGAATCTTATTATTGCATCGCAAATCGCAATGCTCCAGATATATGTATACAACTATATCAATTCTACACATAACCTGTCAGCTTTAAGCAGTGTGCGGAAAAAAACCTGTGCAGTTCAGATTATACTCGTATAATTACATTACATAATAGAAGTGAAACATTAACAAATTGTCTCCTACGCGTTAACTTCTTGCTGCCACTTTTACGTTTCATCTACTTAGTTTCCTATCACAATCGGTTCAATCACTAGCGAAACGCAATAAAATGAAGTTTTTATTTGCAATAAATCCAAATGCCCTATCAGGGTATTAGCTAAGCAGATTTTTTTACGATTAACCCGTGGAAAACATGATCACATAAAAACGCCCGTCAGTTGGTTCATATACGTTTTATATACTTCAACTGATTACGGAAAAAGTGATTACCATCTTAGATAACATAGTTCTTACACTCAGTGCATAAAAGAGCGAAGAAAACACCATTGTTTGAAAAGGACCTGACGACCTCTATGGCTCATTGGTTAGCGCTTTAGCGCTCAACAAGAAGGTCGCGGGTTCGAATCCCGCCGATACAATAGAACACAAAGTTTTATGCGATATAATAAAAATCTTAAATATTTAATATAAAAGTCATAGTCATATATATTATAGACGAGGCATATTGAGGAAAAGCTGTCTCCACACAAATGGCCCCACTTTTGGAGTTTTTGGGGCCATTTTGATATTTGAAGTATGGTGAATTCAAAATGGTTGACATTTGTGGTATGGTGGAAACCGAGATAGCGTAACTTTTTCTTGAATGAAGTATTGCTCTGTCAAATGTACGACATAGTCTATCTTTAGTTTTGAAATCTTTGATAAAAGTATTAAATATAGGTAGGTACTTCCCGTTGGCGTTGTCTGGTACCTGTAACATAAGTTCTTCGAGAACTTAGCACGGGACCCGATTGACGCGGTGTGAACTGTCCATACATATAATAATATTATATACTATTGAAGGTAGTTAAATAAAAAAAATTACTTCCGTACGTTTCTATAAATTGACATTCGCGGCAAAATGTAAGTTCCATCGAGATTTCCTTTAGCGCGCACGAAGTCGCGATCAACATTTATTGGTTGATAATATATATAGAATAACAGCCATATATATAGAATAACGTTAAAATCCAAATACGAATTAATATCGCATTGTTGCAAAAGTTTCGTATCAACGTTCATACAGATTTTCTTCTTCGCTTAGTTTCCTCTAAATTCTAGAAACATTTAAACGTATATTTCCGTATCTGAGCTAAGTTTAAAGCTACCTAGTATAATATTATAGTGTAGGAGTTGCGTCTTCGCTTTATTGTTCCCAGCTCGCTATCTCCGCCATTAATGAATATAGACCGAGAGCCGAGGATATCTGGACTCGCTGTTTTTTTAATGTCTTTTTTTCATGGAGTGTAGGTAGGAGCAGAGACTAAAGAACTTCATTTAATGCGATTCCGATTCACTTACTAAGCTGTCTTATATTAGGAAATTTAGGAATTTATCGCAATAATTATCTTGCAATTAATTATCAAAGTAATGCAACTTTAATTAATTTCACTGTATTGAATAGAGCAAAATAAGTAAGTAAATCCTGATGATTCTTGAGATCATCATAAATAAGAAAATACCGCCAAAATAAACAGGGTCAATATAACGCCATTTATGGCTCCTAGACTATAAGTCCCAGGACTGCATAGCCTGAATCAATTTCAGTAGGGCGGTCGCTGTACAGCGGGGCTGGGCGTCGCTGTTCTGGCCCCGCCCACTCATGAGCACTGAGCTTTCTTACTGATATAGCATTATATAGGTTCTTAATTAAAAATCCTCCACCTTTTTTACGGTGGCTTTATTAGATTTGTAATTATGAATTTTAAATGCAAATATTTCGTTACAATATTATCATTATACTCAAAAGTATGTAACTTCGCGAGTTACAAAGCTAGGAGTAACAAGACGTGCGAGATTCTTTTAGATACTGAATATAAAATTAATTAAAAATCGTCAAAAAATTTTACAGTACTGCTTTATTAGATTTATAATATGGTACATGCCTGTATTTTTTTTATTACATAAATGAATACAAATAAGACAGTCTATAAAAGGAATAAGTATACTAAAAATCAATATTTTCAAAGATATTGCGGATTTTTTGAAGCACATTCGTGAGTCTCGTGAAAACGCCCCATATAGAGGTCGTGCTAGTAGGTGAATGTATGGGCATGTGCACAAAATTTCTGATATCTCGTAATTTTGCGCGTTTATGTTGATACTGTATACCATAGTAAATCTTTTTGTATTTGATGTAAGTAAACTAATTATGTAGGCTTTATACACTAATGTTTTAAAAAAATATTTCAATATTTTGTGACTTCGATAATAATAATGCATATAATTACAAAACTACACATAAAATAATAATTCTTTTTACTTTTATCAAGTTGTAATACCTAATTATTTCTTAGTTTATTTAGAAAAACTAAATTTTTACACGAGGAAAATACCCAATGTAATTATTGTGAACTAGCTGTCCCGACACACGTTGTTCTGTCTTAACTATGAACTGGAATAAATAACGAATGTACGCTACCGACAGAACGAACATCAAATGTTTCTCAGGTAGGAACACTTAGTACCTATGGAAAAATTTACTTGTCGTTTTTGGTATTTTCTTTGCAATTTTTTCCAATATTTCTCACCGTTTAAACCTTCCCTATTACAATAATTGCAAGTCCAAAATCGTTCCAGTTTTCGAGCAAAGGGAGACATTGAAACATCAATCAAATTTGATCTAACTACTTGAAAGATTAATTGCACAATTTTTTCAATATAGGTATATTATTTTATTGTTCTAGACACGAAGCTACGAAGTTCGTAGCTTCGTGCTATATAATAAGCCTTAGTTTATTTTTTAACGACGTGGTTTTATCACACTTGTAATTATAAATTTTTAATAATACTTAAACGTTTAAAATTTTATTGTCTCGTACATTAAATTAGAATTTGTATTGTTAGTAATATTTCATTTTTACAAGCAGGGATTTGTCTAAAATGTGTTATAAACATAAGTTATAAAAAATTAGTTTTATATAGTATTTTAGTGTAATAATTATACTAATTATTTGTGCGACCAAAAAAAAAATGTTTTACTACACAAAATTTTTATACCAACATCTCATTATTATAATATTTAAATTAATATAATATTAAGCATTTTTTTTTTTAAATATTGACTAGCAAATTTTCGTGAAATATTCATCACTACAAGGAAGTTATTAGTGCTATAACGGCTGTTTGCATTAGCATACATTTTACACATTAGCGCGTAACCTTATTTAAAAATATTTTAAAAATTGGCGTGGCGGCAAGATCGAGATTCGAGGTTCTAAATTCAAATCGTATGGGCGAGCGGCGACGCAATCGATAGCTTTAAATCATCGCCTTATAAAAATGTCAATGGCCTATCGTAGATTTAGCTTCTGTTACACCGAACAATATGGGATAGATGAAGCAAGAAAAGCATATTTTATTAATTTTCCGAGTCAAACGGAGAATAATACTTTTTGTTACTTTTTCTTAACTTGCTCCACATGAAAGTGTCAATTAATCATTTTAGTTTTTTACGTTAGTTTGTCTATAGATGGGTGAAAAAAATAGGCACTATTAGAAATAAAAAATAAAGGGTAGCCGATACCCAGAGCCTAAAAATATGATTTTGAAGTGTAATATATTATATTAGATCTTCATTTAAATTTAGGTTGATCGCGATTAGTACCTACCCTGAAATTCGTCCTACGAAATAATTACTACGTATTTTTAAAGACCTAATGTCACTATTACTGAAATAATAATAAAAAAGTTTAAATATCCAGAAGTTAGAATTAAATATAAAACATTTTTATTTTTATTAAAATTGGAACTGTATTGTTTATTTTTGTCTTGGCTTATTTAGCTATTTTAAAAAGTTTTCGGTGTAATGGGTGCCAAGCGCATGCGCAAAAGAAAGTTCATAATAATTGAAATAAATTTATTAAATGCAACCCAGTCACATGTGAAAGCTGATTATTATTTTCTCTTCCTCTATTTTATTGCAATTCATAGAGCTTTAAATATCTCGCCCATATTAATTTCTAAAATTAAACAAATTGTTCTCATTTCAAATATTCGAGCTGAAAATTCAAAATGGCAGCTTTTCCGTTACAGCCGGGAGCTGCGTCGGTATTGCGCCAAAAAATAAATATTTTGCATCGTCAATAACATTTTGCGCTTTCGTCCCCGCGCATGCGTGCTTCCTTTCGTCCCCTGTCAGAAATATGCAAATGAATCTATAAAAAAGCAATTTAGAAACTCCACTATACTAACACTAGTTTATCTAATCAATCTTTGTGTTTTTCTGTGTTATTGCTATTTTATTTTCTGTTTAATATTGCGGCGATGTGTCGAGGAGGTGTAGCGGCGTCCCTGTCGGCGGGCACGGCGCATGCCCGGTTGCGATGTTTATATTATTTGTATTTGAGCTGTGTATCTCGTAAACTATAACTACCACAGCCGAGCGCCAATACTGAGGGCCAGCGCCGCCCCTCCCCGCCACGTAGTTAAATATTTCTTGCTTATTTCGACCTAGCATTGTTGTTGCCGCCGCGCTCAAGGCTGTTGTGTATTGTTTAGACGCGCGATACTCGACAAATATATATTTTTTGCAACAACTACGCGTCATGATAATGTTTGTAGTGTATTAATATCATTATTTATATTAAAATGCAATAAACTGCAGTGTAAATAAATTGCATATGTAAATGCATTTCGTGGAGAACTCATAAGTGGTAATTTTCATCGCTGTTCAGTGTTGGATTTTTGTGTTTTATTTTATTTTGTGATTGTTTTTTATTTGCGGCAATATATTTGCGGAAATTATTTTCTTTCGATTATTTTCAATGTTTGCCATCACATATGCCGTCGAATTGTAAGTAAACTAGATTTTATAATTCAGTTTGGAATTGGACCATATAATCCGAAATTAAAATTAACACTAAATAATATTTCACGTAAAATTTACATAAGTCATGTAACAAATAACAAATTTTTAATTCAGAAAGTTTTAATAAAATAGTCCTAGGGCAGCAAAAGCAAAAGTGTGTGCAAAAGTTTTTTGAAGTTTGGAACTGATGAGCACGTGGACGGGCGCTCATGTGCTCCGCCAATCAGCGCGTCGCTCATAAGCGGGAGCCAATGGCGCGATACAGCGTCCGCTCTGACAGCTGATGAGGGACACTTCCCGCGTTTTCCTTTAAGAAACTTCACGCGAAGTTACTTACAGAATTATTTTGCGTAAACTTTGAAAACAAAAAGTAATATATTCTCGATTCTAATATATTATTACAGAAATAAATAGTTATATTTTTTGATAAGGAACGATGTTAGTTAGGTGCAATTTACATACTGAATAATTATTAGGTAATTAGTTAATTTTTGACTATATTTAAAAAAGGTAATATAGTCAAAATATTATTATATTTTGCAGAATACTATGTTCATTTTTATGACACTCTTTAAAATATTGTACAAAATACGCAAAAACTACAAGGGTATAATTAAACAACAAAGTAATAAAAATGTAGGTACCTACTCTTTTTTAATGTAAATAAATAAATTTTAATAATTCTTGCATTATGTCCAACAACAAAATACTTTTTATAAATAAAACCGAATTCATGAAGCAATGATAATTGTAATAATAAATAATTTTATTTTATAATATAATATTGTTTGATAGGTTAGGGTTTGTACTACCATCATATCTAAAAATAAAATAAATATTTTTTCACTTCAAAAATTTTAAAAGAAAAGGAAATAAAAAGAATAAAATATTTCGGCTGACGGAGATTCGAACCCGAGACAAATTGGTCAACTACGCAACATCCAAGCGTCTACGTAACTGCGTTACACGCATCTGACATTAGTTTTCGAAATTACTCATAATATTTTATTTGTATTACACGACGAAAGGGCCGTGACGCTTTTTCGTGACAGAAAATTGCCTATATAGAAATTTCATATAAAAAACAGGACTTTTTACCTTTCACATAGTAGGTAACCAAAATTAAATAAAATTATTAAACTAACAGCCACTTAATTTTAATATTATTAACAGTCTCTTAATTTTAATAGCCTTTCAGTACCAACTTAAAGGATATTTAAACCGTAAGCTATTAAAATCATCATAAACATCTTCCCGTTAATGATGATTTGGTACGGAATGAATGCTAACTTGCTGGTAAGATAAAAAATGCTGAATATTGTCACATGGGCAAAATAGTCTATGGTTACAGATAGCCCGTACCCTTCCCGTACCATACAAAGAGTATTGACCCAGAAAGATGATAAAGTGAGACACCCCTCGTCAGTCGTCAACTAGTCAGTTCTCAATATTTAATTTTTAATTATATATATTTTTTTAATTTATTAATATTAATTTTAATATCATTAACAAAATGATACACTTAGATTAAATTTAAAAATAATTGTTATATGGTTTTGATGAATTATATAGGTAATAAGCGGGTTTTAAGATACACTTACTACACTTACTATACTAAACTTATAAGGCCAAATAAGCTTTTGAAGGATGAGGAGCTTCGTAAGGATTTCATAAGGATTGGAGAAGAAATTAGAGAAGTTTGGCTACGTGAACTTTATCAGGATTAAAAATTAAAATATACCTTAATATCATAATGTCATCCAAAAAATTGAAAGTACCAATGAAAGTACAAACCTAAAAAATTTTTTTTTTTAATTGATCGGGTAGGCGTCAATGGGAATAAAAATCTCCACGTCCCAACTCCCAAGTGGCAGTTAAAAAAAATATTAAAATTCGAACCGCTCGTCAGTGCGGACAACGTATGTTAAAGTTCGAACCGCTCGTCAGTGCGGACAACGTATGTTAAAGTTCGAACCGCTCGTCAGTGCGGACAACGTATGTTAAAATTTTGTATCCCAATTAACGCGTTCTCACGAATGTGATTATACAAATATTTTTAATTTAATTTTCTTCTTTTGAAAAAGATGCTAGAGTGTTGCACTCTATTACTTTTTGCCTCACTGTTAATAACAACAGCCAAAAGTGTAAAAATATTATTCACTAGATCTACATCCCGCGACAAAACCGCGATTTTTCCGCGATAAAAAGTAGCCTCCGTACTTCCCTCTATATCTCTGCCTAATTTCATCGAAAGTGGTCCAGTAGTTTTGGGAGCCTATTCAATGCAAACAAACTTTTCCTCTTTATAATATTATATTATTCATACGGCCTATACAATAATAATAATAATTTATTTTCTCTACACAATACAAACAGGTCAAGTTTGAGATCAGAGACCATACCTACGGTTTGTCAGTACAACAGGAAATGAGACAAAATTGACATGTTGACAAAATTAACATAATATATATTATATAATAATGAGGAAAAAAAAGAGGTAAAGGTTCACAAATAACATACACCTTACCCAAAATTAGCAATTTCATTAAACGAAAACTTAATATTTTCCTTTTGTGCAGCATGCCTGCAATCTGCATGAGTCTATTAATCTTGCTCCTTCCACTGTACCTACTGCAGGTAACATAATAATTTGTCACATTTGTCAGCAACGTACGCATCTCACGCGCCGTACACGCCGCCTTTCTTGAAAGTCTCGCAAGTTTCAACGTGAGCGCATCGCGCCGTACGTGTTTTAACCGACTTCCAAAAAAAAGGAGACGGTTATGTGTTCGGCTGTATATATATATTACGCATAACCGCCTTCTTTTTTTGGAAGTCGGAAGATATATATATATGTCGCCGTCTGTGGACCGATTTTCAAAATTCTTTTTTTGATGTAAAGGGTATAATCCGAAATTGGTCCCATTGCTACCAAAATGGTGACTTGATGATGGGATCCATAAGGAATCAAGGGAACTCATTGAAATTTATATAGACACATATAGTGATTTTGACTTTTTCTGAAGTAACCTAAGCATATGCTTACTAAAAAGTAAGATTTTGCAAGGTATACCCTGAATCCAAAAGTACTGAACAGAACTCCTGACTCCTTATAGATACATGTTAAGGGATTTCGGCGTTGTTTAAAGAAGTGCAAGCATAAGCCATTATGTCAATTAAAATAATCATCATCATCACCACCATCATCACACCATACATCATCACATAATGATGATATAATAGGTACTTCTCATAGAATTCTACACTGAAACGGAAATCTTTGCTCTTTGAACATTACTCTGCCGTTTATGGACCGATTATCAAAACTCTTTTTTTGATGTAAAGTGTATAATACGAAGTTGATCCCATTGTCACTAAAGTGACCTGATGATACCATCCATGAGGAATCGAGGGAACTCCTCGAAATTTATATGGACACATAATATAGTGATTTTAACTTTTTCTGAAGAAACCCAAGCATATGCTACCAAAATGCCTATGGTTTCACATAATTACAAACACCGAATTCTTAAATGCGGTGCGTCCGTCGCGAGCGGCGCGTATTATACTGACAATTGTGTGCTCAGCTTAATCGAAACTTTAGCAGTTAGTTTTGTTAGAAATAATGTTTATAATTGCTCCTCCATAGACACGCAATGGGCTTCCCACAAATATCACAAACAGTTCATAGGCAATTAAGAGATGACCTGATTATCATCAGCCTCACCGACCACTAGTGTTCCTCTCACCTCACGCTAGCTAGTAGAATAGCAGTTGCTATGTTGAGAAAATAAATTAATCAATCAATCGTTTTGTCATACAAAATGTACAGAGAAGGATTTTAGCGATTGGGCTGATCAGGTCTTAGGAGCATCGTTATATTGACCGTTCTTTTTTAAATCAATGATTCATGCAGTTTCCTAATCTTTTTAAGATGTATGAATGGTCTTCATTCGAAAACTGTAACGGCCAAGGTATCTTACTCTATCGTAAATTCCCAATAGGACCAACAGTTTAAACACTGAACGAGTCCTTCAATTTCCCTTCTCCTCAATCCCTTTGCTCAATGAGATGAAATACTACCGTGTACGAGTCCCCCTCGTATAACAAAACTCAAATTCTGTGATTTTCCCAATGGGACGAACAGTTTTTGGGCGAAACACTGAACGAGCCGTGTTTACAATAACATGATATTGTAGATACGTGTTTATTTTTGGTTGTCGTGCGTGCCGTATTGTTATTTACGTCAATGAGGGTTCTGATAATCTCCAATTGATATGGATCATCAATTTATATTGAATTCTTTCTCTCCTATCTTACGTTTCAACAAATATGTTATTAAATAAACAATAATGTACAAGGTTTCACAGAATATGAGTAAGACAAGGTAAGATATGTGCAAAAAGTTACGTAGAAGTATATTCTATATTATTATTTACTTATATTAGGTAATCATTATTCATGACCAAATAAAATATTTAATCTATGTAGGTATGTTGTTGTGGGTAGGTATAATGCAGTAAAGTACCAAAATATGTAGCCTTTGTTATTCTTATATTTATTTACTCAGTCCTGGTCCTAGCTACTATTATATACTATGTTAATTTGAAAAATTTAAGGTCCATAACGTCGTTATTTGTTGAACACAATATTTTACTGTCAGAACTCAGAAGATCATAATTATTATTATACTACTTAGGTTTGGCCGCGGCAGTATCTACGAGAAAAACTAGCCTATGTATTAATCCAGAAACCCCGGTTTCTGAAAGGCTAATCAAATAGTTGATGAACTAACACGTTGTTGAGCTAACAGGCTTGTTAAAGCTAGTTAAATTATTTTAGATTTTTCGAGAAAAATTTGATAATCATCACATGACACATTTACGCCTTAAATAGCCTTCCAGAAACCGAAAACAGCGTTTGACATGTGGTTTGTCATTAGTTTAGTTAACTGACAAATTGATCAAATCAAACGATTGATCAAGCTTTTTGCAACTTAATTTACACTTGACAAGAGATTTGACCGCCGATTTGTTAATTTTGGAGTTGATTCACCATTCAGAAACCGGAGGTTAGACTTATAATTTACATGATTTACATGAGTCGTATTGATATCATAAACTGATTTTTGGAGTTTGGACCAATCAAAATGCGTTAAGCGTTGGTTTGACATTTATGAAAATACAATTTTGCTGTTTTAACATATCGAAACTGTATTATTGTAAGATTAAATGAGCACAGTCCATCTTCTGAGCTTAAACTACTGCTTATACCAAATTTCATTAAAATCCCTGCAGCAGTATTTGCGTGAAAGAGTAACAAACATCCATCCTTCCAATCATCCATCTATCCATTCTCACAGACTTTCACATTTATAATAATACTCGTAGTAGGCTGTAGGACTTTTGCCTAAATGTCACTGTCTCAAAGTATTCATTTACGTTCAACAACTCATGTCCCCACTACTGGGGCACTCCGCAGCCTTTTTACACCAACTCCACCACGCTAGCATACTACGTAATGTCAAATATATGAAATAGGTATGTTCTGCAGTGGCGAAGGCTGGTTCTCCTTCATAGGTAAGCCCTAGCCTATATGATAGGTAGGGATTTCGATGAGGGTCTTCAAAAAGTAAGTGGTAAGTGAAGCCGATAGGAACGGAGTTATAGGAACCCTACGCCACTGGTAGGTAGGTACTGTTCACACGAGAAAGCGGTAAAAATTGTTCGGCAACAAGGTAGCAATAGAACTCATAGATGCAAACGCATTTAGGTATTAGGGTTCCCACGCATAATTGCGAATTCGCATCGCATCGCAAATATCTGCGAGCTCGTACGAGTATATGGGCTATCGTACGAGTATACAAGCTCGCGAATGCGATGCGAATTCGCTATTATGTTTGGGAGAGCTTAAGTTGCCGCTCGACCATGCATAAGATGTAAATCGCTTAACATCGCCGATGAATCGTGCGCACGCACACATACACGCGAGTAAGTACGTAGTTCAACCACGTCAGCACTCGTTGCGGTCACTTCCTGTGTGTTAAATATTTTAATATTATGAGGCGTCCTAGTTGCAAAGGAAAATGTTTAGAAACTGGTCGAGCAGGAACTTTGTCCATACTGCAGGCTTAGCAAAATCGCTAAGGCTGCAGGTACCTTTATTTATGATTTATTTTATTTTAAATAGGTAGGTAGTTACATTTACGTGGGAGAGGTACGCTTCGGCATGAAAAGGGCCGGCTCGACCGAGTAAATACCACGGCCTCACAGAAAACCGGCGTGAAATAGCGCTTGCGTTGTGTTTCGCCCAGTGAGTTACAAGTGTAACTCCTCTGGTGTTGCGAGTGTTCATGGGCGGCGGTATCAGGCGATCCGTCTGCTCGCTTCCTAGTTCATTTCATTAAAAAAAAAACATACCTCAATATAAAAATCTGTTTTAGACGACGTACGAACAGGTTTCGTATTATAATATTGGATTTTAGAACTTATTCTACCATTGTCGGTTCCGAAATCTATATTGTAGTTATACATAAGCGTTCTTTAATCCCAGTTCTCTAGAAGTAGATAGGGAAATAGATATTATATAGCTAACTAAACAGAGACGCCTAGCTATATGTGTATAGCTAGGCGTCTCTTTTTAGCAGCTGGGCGTGTCACTTTTCAGCGGGCGCCGCCCACTGCCGCCGCTTTTGAGAGGGCAGGTCCCGGAGCTTATCATGCGAAAGCTCAACGCTTTTCATAATTTATAACTTTATTTCGCGCTTTTAAAATCAATGTTTTGTTTTAGCGTGTATTTTTACGGCCGATTTTATGTTGCCGGACTTCGTTTACGATATTCAAAAAATAGAGTATTAGCTGAACAGAAATATCAAGTTATCTACCTGTACATCTATATTTTACCATAATACTACCGATTGTAATTATTATTTTTAGTCCCTAGCATTTTTTTGCGAATTCGGTTGTTACTTAAAAAAACGATTTTACGCACCTACCAACACGATTCCTGTCTTGGGTACATATAATATACTTTTGTACAGATAATACTCATATTTTTGTTAGTACAATATAATTTCGAGTTAGGTTGGGTTAGTTTTTAAAAATAACACATTTCCATATTTTTGCTAAAAGATGTCCCCGCGCGAGTTTCTCTCGCCGGGTTTGTTCCCGAACCGGTGGTAGGCATCACGTAGGGACAATTTCGTAAGTGTTATTATTACCCTGCACGGAACTTTGAAATTTTGAATATGAAATCCGGAAAGTAAAAGGCCAATCCTCCAAACTTTGACTTTTGAGAATAGACCCAAGCGCCACCGCGGGGATGTTGATGTTTTGTTATTTTTTATTTTTCTTCTATTTAATCCTTTAAATCCTCTGAGGTTTCTCTCTGCGGGCCTCCCCCAACTTTTTCCAACCTTCCCTGTGCTTGGCTTTGTCGGTCCACTGGAATGCTAGTCGTCGACATTAAAGTTATATAACATTTAATTAAAAAATATTATGTACTGTTTATGAGTACCTAGAAGGTTGCGGGAAGTGTAATATATATACATTGTTACAAAACCTAGACGTATCTAGACAATTTGTTAATTAACCTTGTTTTGGCTAAACACATAATTTAGCAATCTGACGGTCATGTAGATTGTTTGAACAAGTGACCTACATTGTTTAGTTTTGAGTTTATAGGAGGCTTATATTATATAGGTGGATGAATATCAATAAATACAAAAATGTAATAACACAAAAAAATCAATACATGAAATAATATTACAAAATTTAAGAAATTGTATTAAAAGTATAGTAAGAATTGTCATGCAGGGGGCGAGCTGATGATGAGATTGTTTTATAAAGCACCATTTAAAAATGTAGAAGTAAAAACATACCTATACATTCGTTCGATTTCCAAACTGAATTAGAAATAAGTTTTTTATTTATTAGGTTTAGTTTGAAAATATTTTCCCTAAACAGAATGTCTGGTTTACGCTTGCACTGAGACTGAACAGCGATGCCAAATAATTAATTATTTCAGATACTTATGATGACGAAAGCTAGTCTAACTATATCATGGGAGTAATATTTTGTGACACATTGTAATTACTAGTGATTACTTGTTGAAGTAATAGTGAATTGTGTTACTGATATAAGAAAAATCGAGGATGCTATATGCTGTACGACAGGTAAGATTATTAACTTATACCTTATAGAACGATGAACCGGGGTATGGACACGCGTATAATGTATTCCAGTGGTCTCCAATTAGTTTCGCTCGGGGTCCGTTTCAAGAAATGAAATTACCATCGAGGTCCGCACATTTTATTTATAAGAAAAAATATTTATTAAACAAATGTAATTAAGGAAATAACAAAGGTATTTTGTTACATAGCTGCATGGGTATCAATGCGAAAAATATCATTTTTTGTTGCGAAATATCTGTCTGAAGTTTGGAGTAAATTTTATTATTTATTTATATCGGAAGTAGTCTTCAGTGTAAGTTACTGTGTTCTCGCGGTCCGCACAAAATGAGTCCGTCGGTCCGGATGCGGACCGGTCCGCCATTTGGCGACCCCTGATGTATTCTATCATGGACATGGTACAATACCAATTATTCATATCGGTTGTAACGACCATACTTATCCCCCTTCAATGTGCTTTTAAACTTTTAACATACTTGCACTGATAATATGAAAGTCGTATATAATACTAGCTGTTGCCCGCGGGCCCTAGTATCCTAAAGGAATACTGTACTTTTTCGGGATAAAATGTTATCCAGAGCCTAAACTACTACCATACCAAATTTCATCAACGTTCAGTAGTTTTTGCGTGAAAGAGTTTCAAACATCGATCCATCCATACATCCATCCATCTATCACAAACTTTCACATTTATGTCAGTAGGATGGTACCTAAGGGTAGAGAGATCCCAAATTATAAGCCCCGTTAACCCTTATAGGAGTCATTCACAGTTAACTTAAAGCTATTTTCGAAGTTTTTTTTGGCTTAGAATAAGATTTTTTTCTATATTAAATTAAAGATATTTCAAAATTCTGAGGCCACTACGAACTATACAACTATATAGGAGATAACATTCTCATTCTCATTTTATTATTGCTTAGAACAGTAGTTCAATCCAGGAGTTCAAAAAAGTACCTACGCGCATTTTATGAAAATCTTTTTCTGCAATTTTGGGTTTAATTAAAAAGTTAAGCAAAATTTACAAAAAGCGAGGCCGCTACGAACCAGACCAATAGCTATTCTGCACTATTCAAAATGTCAAAATTGTTAATGTATCTTTGTTTCTGAGACCAAGAACGCCAAAATTGGCCACTTTACGCAAAAATCCCAGTCCAGATGTAATATGCCTCTTAATACGTTAATGAAATTGCGGCTAATACGTGTCTGCAACAACACCTATGCCACTTTAATTATGTATAACCAATTCTAAACTATAATACCATCATGCAAGGTTCAATTTCAGAAAATAAGCACCGTGATTCAGTGTGATTATTAATTACACAGGCAGGTTAGGTAAATAAAGTTTATCGTTTAAATAACATACCTACCTTTGTTATTGTTACTCGCAACACCACACAGTACCACTTCACATAAAAAACCTAAACATTGAAATCCAATAACTAAACATACGATTCAACAAACCGTTATCAAATTTTGTGGTGTTTTATTTCTGTAAATTATTACTTGTTAGGATAATATGGGAGGTAGAGCGCTACCTACGATTTTGAAGTGATTTTTATCTAGGATGAAATCCTTTGCAATATTTTCTTTCAAGTGAAATTGTGTAAAAAACAAGTGTAAGTGTATGTGACAGAAACGGATACTTTTTTGTATCAAGAGAAATATATATGGGTGATTTTCCAGCCAGTATCCAAACTTTCAGGAGTGAATATACTCTTGAATATAAACAACTTTTACTATGGGATCAACATTCCTACTTGAAAAAAAAATCAGCTGTTTCATACAAAAGGACTACTTGTAGGAAACAGCAGATTTCTTTTTCAAGTAGGAAAGTTGATCCCGTAGTAAAAGTTGCTTATGTTCAAGAGTATATTCACTCCTGTAAGTTTGGACACTGACTGGAAATATTATAAATATTTTCTCAAAACTTTTCATCACATTATACTATTCTCTCCCGAGTCCCCACATTTACAAATCTTAAATTCAAATGAAAAAAACTTTTCTTTTCTTCTATTTTCCTTATACTTATTTTTAACATCAATAGCATCATAATTGAGGAGACGACTACATGTAAAATATTTAGTTGAATTTGTATTCTCAGAAATATTGAGGTGTTAATACGTCTTGATAAACGTAAAATAAAATATACTACTACTATTTATATTTTTTTTCGGAGATATTTACAAATATGTTCCTTATATTTCATACACTTTCACCTAATAGTGACGTCACAGTTAGGTACGACTTTTGTATGGAGCGTTTTCACGAGACTTACGAAATTTTGTAAACAAATCGCTGTACCTATAAAAATATTGATGTTTAAGTATAATGTTTCTTCTGAGAACTTACTCATTCATTAATAAAATTCAGTCATCTTACCCAGTGTTTCCTAATTGCCGGGTCGCGACCCGGTACCGGGCCATCCAAATAAAATACGGGGTCGCAACATTCCCGCCTTGTTTTGAAAACAACACCTACTATCAATCGACGCATCTTAAATATTCGTAATTCGTAACATTTTTCCTATTAATAAATTTGTAATATTTGCTTTGGTATTTATTATGTTTAAAAGTAATAAATGGACCACGAAGGTACAGTGTGAAAATTACCGGGCCATGGCGGAACGATGTTTAGGAAACACTGATTCTAGCCTATTATTGTTTAAGAATACCCCCTTCTTAATTTGCCACAATCAGTCCTGTTAAATTGCTCCTCCCCTGCTCCCCTGCTGCCCATGAGCCCAGCGTACTGGCTCCAGGCACTCCCGTCATTCAATATCGGAACTCTGTTGGATAACCACACCTTCACACTATCACTCAGTCTACGCTTAGGAACCGCCACTAGCGAGCCCCATCGTTGCCATTGTGGTACCACGGTGGACCGCCAAGGACACCATGGACTGTCCTGCCGCCGCAGTGCCGGCCGCCAGTCCTGCCATGCCTCTATAAATGACGTCAGCCGCAGGGCTCTTGTCACCGTCAACGTGCCGGCCACACTTGAGCCGAACGGCATCGCACGTGACGACGACAGGAGACCCATTGGCCCTAATTCCGTGGAGCCGTGGGAGGCCGCTGGTGTGGGACGCTACCTGCGTGGATACGCTGGCGGCGTCACACGTAGCGGCCACTGCACGGGTGGCGGGGGCGGCGGCTGCACTCGCCGAGACCAACAAAATGCCAAACATCTTTTTAGGGATTTGGCCAAAAGACTGGTCGACAATACTAATGGACCCTAAGGCTGGCGCTTACCTCGGCCAACGTATCAGTTTAGCCATAAAGCGAGGCAATGCTGCCAGCCTCTTAAGTACTCTACCCGCAGCCTCCGACCTAGGTTCAGTTTTTTACCTATAGCCCTTTTTTATTTTTCATTTAGACAATAACTTATATATTTACCCCCTTACTAATAAAAAGATTTACACAACGGATAACTTAAACAACGTTGCTGTCTTTGATAGCAAGGGGGATAGTTTAGATAATAATTTAGTTATTTTAATTTATTCATCATTATGTAACATTCTAGTAATAACTAAATAAATCTTTAATTATCAAAAATGTAAAAAAAAAGAATACCCTAATGCAAATGCGATTTGACATTCTCCGAAAGTCACTCGATAGTCACGTATTTACGAATTATTTACATACGTGCTCTTTATAATAATATATTATTAATATTGTGTTATTGTTTACTGCAACGTGTTCGTGAGCCATATATCTAATATCTAGCCTTATCTCTAAGTGCTGTTATATTTTGTAGTTGCGATATGTTTATGTATTATATCAATATTATTTCAATTCGGTTCGGTTACTAGGAGTGCAAATGTTTCAAGAACGTCTATACATTCCAGATTTGAATATTTCTCCTGCTGAGTACTGGATCAGATAGTCGTGGTGCCAACTGTTAATGTTCATTTATTTATAAAATGATCAGCAATTTTAAATTTTTCATAATATGTCGTTTTTTTTTTATCTTTTTAAATTTGTCAAATGGGCAAGGGTTGTGATTCGTAGAGCTTGTGGAAAGCAAAATTAAACATAGACACTTCACCTGATTTGCAATGCAATGTAAACTACACTGTTTTAAATAAAAAAATACAATATTTTAATGTTAAACAAAGGTTAATCCTACCAAGTGAAAAAAAGTATGAAAAGTTGAGAGTTCTTCTTAATGCCCATCATATAGTCCCGCTTACATGCCACAGTTAGTATGTATTAGTAGTTGATATGTGTACACAGTGGACCGATAGAAAAATAACAGTATGACATAGTTTACATTGAGCACTTGTTGGGTCCTATGTTGACATAGCGCCATCATAACAAGCACCGTGAGCTCATACGGCAAATATGTTTATAATACGATACAACTACACTGTTTTTAGAGTTCCATAGTACTTAAAGAACCAGTCGCTCGGCCCGTCCGTCTGTCTGTCAGCTTCTGGAATTATGACTTTAAATGGATGAAATTTGGTACTGTCTATAGTTGTTTATTGTGTACAGATCTCGGTTTTGGCATCATAGAAATATATTTTAGGGGTGGCTCGCAAAACTTGCCCCCCCCTTGCATTTTTAAACTAAAAGAAATAGAAACTTGTAAGTTTCCATGCTGACAGATAGAGCATGCTAAAATCTCTTTAGGATAATAATTTTGGACGAAATCGGAAATCCTATTACTAATTACGCTGGCAGTTACGGAATCCTCCTTATACACATCCTGACATGCTCTTGGTTATTTATATCTTATTAGGGTTGAACTGCTACAATTTACTTTACAAAATAAGTTTTTCTCGCCTAAAAGGACTAAGCACCTCCGAGAACTCCCTATTTGAAGGTAGCCTACAATCCTAGTTTAAAGTCGAATATAGCAGGCGAAGTTACACCAGGTCACTAACGTCAAAGTAATATAAGCATAAAAAAAAAGGTTTGTAATGAGTGTAGTAGTAGAATAGAACAGAATAAAAATATTATTTATTTGGTAAAAAATAAACACAGCAAACAAAAAAAATAACGACAGAACTAGTTTCTATTTCACCAAATTGCTGCTCACTCAGCATATTGTTGCGAAATGGCAACGCTGATTTTCAGTGAGCATCATAACAAGTTTGAGTTTGTCCAACCAATTGTCATTTAAATGCATTAACAACTAGACTGTCAATTCAATTCATTTTCTAGTGTAGCTACTTCGTTAAAAATTGGGCATTTTTAAAAAATCTGCTGTGGGCAACCCTAATCCTAAGTATAAGCCATGTATAAGCGGCACTAGCCGGACGCAATAAAAATAAGTAAATATGTTCAACACTGCCGAGTGTTAACACAACGGCCACTCGACACCGGCCGGTCAAAAATGTACACGGACTGATTTCATATTAAATTGGGACTATATGATCCGGAATCCGGCGGACCCGCGAAAATTCAGGGCACTGAAAATAGAACCCGCCGGATTCCGGATTATGTAGTCCCAACTCCATATTACAAACAAATTAAAATATAATATGAATGTGAGTGATGACGCATTACAAAAATTAAAGAACGATACCAAAATACCGTACATTTTAAAAGGGTAAAATGCATGTTTTTCTTTAAGACTTCATAATTAATAAATAGGGTATAAGAGGGTATATGGGTAATGGGTATAATTTGTTAATTAATAATAACCTATAATATGTAATGGTTGTTGTAAATGGGTATTGGGTATACACCACCATATATGAACCTTTAGTAGGATTACGAAATGTGCTTGCGAGTAATTTAAAATGGGCCACTGGAAAAGCATAAACATATAACTGTCGCCTAAAAGAGCCTCTTCATGTGGAAAGTTTTGCGAGTTTGAGAAATAAATATTAAGTACATATTAACAGTATATTAAAGAACTAAATTAACAATATTTTAAAGTATTAAATATTATCAATGTAAAATGATATTGAACTTTACATTTATAACAATAACTATCCATAACTTTAATTTTTAAACGATTATTACAAAGAAATTTAAAAATCCTTAAATAATTAACTTAAAAGACTTTTATCTGATCATGATTTAAGAGTTTCATGAAAGATATTACAACATTCTTCGCTAAAGTTCTGGCGGCTTAGCGACAAGAGACTTGTATATACATGAGACTAGAGCCTTTAGCCAAGTTGACATCGCTAATTTACGCCGACAAAGTTCGAAAACAAATATGTATGGGATTTAACTTATGTCAAATGCTTATGCATCGCTAAGTTACCTAAGCACTGTTATGTCAAATCCCATACATTATTGTGTACGAACTTCGTCGTCGTGTTCGTCGTCATAATTAGCGATGGCAACTTGGTTAAAGGCTCTGAATTAACTTCATGAAGTAGCCGACTTCAAGAAAATATGTGTGCCAAATTCAAGCACATGCCCTTTACTAGTAGTGTTATCTGACCGTTAATCCAAAGACGTTCCCACTGCTGGGGCTGGCCCCTGGCGATCTATACAACTGCGAGTCGCATATTAAGTACTCAGCTTTATTTCATGATATTATTTTGTTCGCAGGGTCCCGAGCCGGCACTGAACTCAAGCCCGGGAGGTGCAGCCAAGCCGCCGCCTCTTAACTCATTCGAACTGGACCGCTGTTTGGATAGGCAAGCTACATTTACTTACTTTGATCTTAGAATAACTAATAATAACGGTTGTCCCAACAAGAGTGTGCGATTTAAATTTGGCGCCATTTTTTTCTGAGCAAGTGGCAGCTCTGAAACTTGACAGCTGTCATCTATGATTGTTCCGATTATTAAATATGGAGCGTTACACAAAAGAACAACGCGTTATCATTGTGAAAACCCATTACAAAAATGGGGAAAGCTACGCTGAAACCGCTCGCAAACTTCGCGTAATTTTCGGTCGTGAAAGTGCACCAAATGTGTCAACAATTCGAAGTGATCAATAAATTTGAGGAAACTGGGTCGATTATGGAAGGCAAGTCTCCTGTGCGTCGGCGTACCGGTCGATCTCTCGAAAACATCGCTGCTGTAAACGAGAGTGTCGCCGAAAACCCGGGAACATCAATTCGGCCATGATAACAGAGTTCTTGTGGCCCTGATTGGAATTGGAAGGACTGGACCTGGACGATATGTGGTTCCAAGAGGATGGCGCGACCTGCCACACCGCCCATGAAACAATTCATTTATTGGAGGAAAAATTTCCGGACCAAATAATCTCCCGAAATTCCGATGTCAACTGGCCACCGAGATCTTGCGATTTAACGCCTTGCGACTTTTTCCTTTGGGGTTTTGTTAAATATCAGGTCTATGCGAATAAACCACGAACAATTCCCGAGCTAAAGGCCGAGATCCAACGCGTCATCGGTGAAATAGAGCCGCCCCACTCTGTGAAAAAGTCATCGAAAATTTCATGAATAGAGCAAGGGTCTGCCGCCAGAGCCGTGGGGGCCATATGCAGGATATTCTATTCCATACTTAACGGAACATGTGTACTATATAACGCAATAAAAATATCACCTCTCGCTCAAAAAAATATGTGTTTTTTCTTAAAATTAAATTGGGCACTCTTATTGGGACACCCATTACTAGCGTACTGTGACTTAACATATTGGAGCAATAGCTTAGCCAAAAACTAAATTCAGCTGGCAGACGGCTGAATACTGAAAATATTATTAAATTAAGTGGCGCTCAAGTCATATACTGTCCTTGTCATCTCTGCTAGAGAGACAGCGACAGCCTGTGATTTGTGAAAATAAGGGCTCTTAATTTTAATTATCGTTTCAGTATCCGGCCGTAAGTCAAATGATTATCTTAGCATTATTTTCAAAAGCTTACAGTCATATCATTTCAACAGCTTCATAAGGTAGATCTGCGGCCGTAAGATGCTGAGGTTTAATTTAGGTAAAAAAAAATGTAAGAAATTGGCATTTGGCACTTTGATGGAGAACCGTACTTAAATCTGACCAGCTTCACTTAAATCTGACCAGCTTATACTACATGTCTTCTACAGACTTACTATTCACCTGTTTCAAAAAACATCATCGTAAAGTCATCATCATCAGCATCATCATGGCAGGGTAAAAATGCTTGTGATCTTATAAAGGGTGTAATATCATTTATTTTCTGCAGAGACGAGTCCGGCAGGTGGAGCGAGGCGGCGCGGCGTCGCCGGCGCAGCTCACCACCGAGACGATCACCGCCACGAGAAAATGAACCACTCTCTCTCGCCAGGGTAAATGCTCTGAATTATAGAAGTGATAGGCTTAAAAAGCTCGACCGGAGTAAAATGTAGACACAGTCTCGCAGGGCCTGGCCTTTTTCTATCTCTGTACAATTTACCATCATTACGACCACTGACATCCCCACTGGGATTTTTCCTCGATGTGAGGTCATTCTACCAATGTAGAACTGACATGCTACTACGGTTGAACTCTTTACTATAGGGAAAAGTAGCCGATGTACTAAATAGTTAACAGGATCTTTAAATACCTGCCAGTGCACTTGTTCACGTAACTTACAAATATTTCTTCAAGCACAGTTTACGTAAGCACATTAAGATTATTAGTTCTGAATAATTTATCACATGTCCATTTTCCAATACTTTATTGATTACAAATACGGGGTAACGTAACGCACGCGTTAAAAGCAAATAAATTTATTGCAGCTATAAAATAACGATGAATGTAGAACCAATTTGCTATTTTTCGAATCAAACAGCAATTAATTCTGCTTATCTGACCAATTTTATCAGTTAATAAGTCTACCTAGACAAATAACCAAGCAAATAGTAGAAATTAGAATGTACACAAATGAACATAGCTAAACTAACATTAGAAACGTTTGTTTTAGTTATAAATGTGGTTATACATAACGGAAATATAGTTAGTAGACATTATAATGTTAAGTTGTTATTCAAATTACGAGACAAGACTCGCGTTAAATAGTTTAAAATATATAATTGATTCGACTCGATATTTATATCATATCGATATTTTAATTAGTTTCAGGTACACTACAGCTTTACAGTTTACACTATATTACATTATTACATCTCGCTATTGGAATGGGCGCCAGCAGGATTATGAGAGTGCATAGGTGTTTGTAGGTTTGCACCCCGCATAAGTATCTGTACCTTATACTTTTAGCTGATATTAACAGAGGAGGTTAGCGATTCGTGATGACAGTAACTAAGACTTTTAGGTTTTATTTAAAACATTACTAATTAAAATAAGTATGTAGGATTTTCCTTGCACCCTTCTCCCATGATAGTTGGTTAGTTATGTTTAGGTTCTCACAAGCTCGATCTTATACCGTTAAAGAACTACTTAGTAATCAGTCATTCCGTTTGGTCCAGATCAATCTATCGGCTGGTCAGTCCGTCAAATATGTAACCACCAATCAATCAATCATTTTAGGCGTCGGCGCCAACATCCCCATCAGCTGGGTCACCACAGTCCAGCCCAGCGCCAGTTTCCCCAGCTGGTAGCAGCACCACGCCCAGGTCTCCATTACCGCTGGTAGCACCCGACCTCCTGGCGATGCAGCTCCTCGACCAGCACTCACAGCTACAGGCTTTGATGAAGCAGCGGTTATTTCACCAGCATCAGATGCAGAAACAGGTATGTTTGCTAGATTAAGACGTGAGTTTGATCATGCAAGTATGTAATGTTAAATAACAAGTTGGACACAGAAAAAAGGCTTCATTGTTCGGACCAATAGATGTGAATTTCATTTTTATCAAAAGTATAGTCGTAAAAATATAACTACATAATATGTTGCATAAAAATTGATACCAGCATCTGACTATATACAAGCAAAGCGGTCTGAAAAAAGCTACAGAGTCATAAGCTCTCCGAGAAATAGATATTTTATATTTTAAAGCAATCAATTTTTTGTAATAAACCAAATTCCATTTTAAAGCACATGTCTTCGGAGGCGGCTAAGCGGCAGTTGGAGCAGTCGAGACTTCAGGAACAGATCAATCTCAACCTGCTGTCACAGTCTCATCTTCAGCCTCCAGATACTTCACCAGGTAAATCTTAGATTAATTTTTATTATTACACGAAGTACTGAAACAAATTGAAGCCAAAATCTTAGACGAGTTACTTTTTATTATTGTATGCGAAGTTCTCACAAATATTTTCAAATGTATGTTTCTCGAAAATTAATGCCCATTTAATGAAATTGATACATTAGTGTATCAATTATGACTAAGCAAACATTGAAAATCTTTACTCTAACCCTATAAATCTTATGTGGGAAAAAGGAGATTTCATAATCCTTGTAGTCCTTTTTTAAGCAAAATGTCTACTATATCAGAATTGACGTTTAAAAAAAAAATGTTTTTTCCAATCCATTATCATTACTCATTACCCATCAATGCAGACAATTTGAGAAGAGTTAAGATGAAGTCCTGCAGGTTTGTGTGTTGCGAATTGGTAACGATATGTGTATATACTAGGTATATAACCATACTTCTAATATTATTCAACAGGATCTCTCCAGCAACAGCTGGGAGCTCAACAGCAGCAGCTGGTGCAGCAGCTGCAGGCGGTGCAGCGACAGTACCTTATGCACGGACCACTTTCCGTGCCTCCGAATGCACCACCAGGTTTATTTGAACAAATTATGTAGTTTAGTTGTGGAACTTTATCATACTAAGCTAAAATTGGTTTTCCTTATAATTAATAATGTAGGAAGCAGTAAGCCTTTTGTTATGTCATTAAATATAATATGTTTACTTTCCTGACGTAACCAAATTCTTTTCTAGGTTTGATGTTATGGGGCAATGAACTTGAAGAGCATCCTCTGTTCGGTCGAGGTGTCTGCAAATGGCCAGGCTGTGATGCATTAGCCGAAGATTTTCAAGCATTCCTTAAGTAAGATGATGAAAATGAATATTGCATTTCACACTTTCCTGTGTTTGACTGAAACAAATATGAGTAATTAGTGGTTATTTAGCACATGAATGGGTACTTAGCATTATTCATTAATTCAAAGAGGAATCGTTTCATTATTATCATCATCGATCATGTTAAAAGGAGTCTATCAAAACCATTTTTATCTCAGGCACCTGGAAGGCGCTCACACTCTCGACGACAGATCAGCTGCTCAAGCCCGAGTCCAGATGCAGGTGGTAGCTCAACTGGAGCTGCAGTTGCGGCGGGAGCGCGACCGCCTGGCCGCCATGATGCGTCACCTACACGCTGCTAGAGACCACCATCACAAGCATAACCATGGTAATGAACTCTTTGGTTGTGTGACGGGTCGTTTTTTTTCTTTGACTTTTAGCTTCATAGTTTTCAAATGAAACTGGTTAGAAAGGGCCAGCCATTTCCAACATAACATCTTTTTATACCGAAGACTATAGGCGTAATTGTTAATCTAAAGATCATAATATTTTATTTGTCTTTATACGAGTAAGTATTACTATCGAAGTTCAATAGCAGATAATTATTTTACAGGTACAGCTAGTGAAGGTGCTTCGCCTGGCCCAGTGAGACGTCGCGTTTCTGACAAATCTGGCGTCGCCATTGCTGGTGGTAAGTTCTGAATAACTTAATTTTTATGTGTAATAATTTGTCTCTTGTTATGACATTAGGAAATGACTATAGACTTACACAATTCATAATACATCCCTTGAATTTTCTCAAAGGTCTTCCGTATATGCTCGAAAGAGCTGGATTAGATGTTCAACAAGGTAAATATGAATCCTAAAAATGAGTAAGATAAATTACTCAATTTGTCGTCAATTCTTCCTGGCATTATAATTTTGGATCGTGGAAGCATAATTCCCGTTGAATGTGACTTGTACCTAAATGTTTTTTTTTTAATTCTATATAACATTTTTTACTTTAGTTGAAAGTTCATACCGATTTTTTCCAATTTGTAATTAAATGCGTTCCTTATTTACAGAGATACAACGGAATCGAGAGTTCTACAAGAGCGCGGATGTTCGACCTCCATTCACATACGCTTCCTTAATCCGCCAGGTCAGTTTCATCCGTAATATGTAAAATCTTCTCTGCATTCTGCGTGCTACGACTTAAGTTTCAGCGCAAGGTGTTTCCTGGTGTTTGTTGACTACTGGACGCTGATCATCTATCAGACTAGTAAATCATCAATGCCTTTTATATATAGATCATAATGCTATTTAGCAATAAGTAGATAAATATATGGAATTCTCCTGTTTTAGGCCATCATTGAATCTCCTGACAAGCAGCTGACGCTGAACGAGATATACAACTGGTTCCAAACCACCTTCTGCTACTTCCGAAGAAACGCTGCTACGTGGAAGGTATTTTTCTAACCCATTTATTTATTACGTAGGAAAATAAAATTTTGTAAAATAATAATTCCACTTTACATCCAGCCTTTGATGTAATTATAAAATGGAGTAAAGGTAATTTTAAATGTTCGCTTTTTATCGTTTATTTTTTTTTATTTCCAAAAGGTAATTCTTACTCCTTCAACTATTCTATATGTATAAATATTAGGTGTGGGGTAATTAATACCCCACAGCTATAGTACGCAATTTGGTGTTAAGAGGTATAGGGCATATAACAAGTGGCAAGTACAAACAGAATGCGGTGCGCCACAACCTGTCGCTGCACAAGTGCTTCATGCGAGTTGAGAATGTGAAGGGGGCCGTTTGGACCGTGGACGAGGTGGAGTTCTACAAGCGGCGGCCCCAACGCGCTGCGCACGCACCTCCGCCGCTAGCCGGGTACGGCCTGCTGCGATCCAGGCCGCTTCTACTCTACTCACCATCTACAATACTCTACTCAAGTTACCCAATCGACATATCACTCCACTCAAATTACACTCTCGACATAACTTAACTCAATTCACACTATCGACGTAATAACTCAAATTATGCTATAGACGTATCATTAAACTCAAATTACACTATCGACATATCAACCTAATTTATATTACCGACGTATCACTTAACTCAAATTACATATATATAGTGTAGTATCAACATATAAAATCAAATTATACTATCGACGTATCATTAAACACAAATTACACTATCGACAAATCACATAACTCAAGTTACACTATCTACATGTTAACACAAATTATACTAACGACGTATCACTTAACTCAAATTGCATTAAGGCACTGACACTAAAACCTTAACTCAATATTACACAATTGACATTTATGCATCTCACTTAATACATAAACATTAACACTAGACAAGTTTGGCTTAGAAAATAGTTTACAAACATCTATTTATTACATTTATTAACACGAGGCCTGTGGTCCACTCAAATCACACTATCTACATATAGCACATCTTTAATCTAACACTTTAAATAAAAAAAATCGAATTACATACCTACCACAATGATGTCTACATAGAACATATCACAAACAAGGCCCCACCACTTCAAATACTTTTTAAATGACACAATTAATAATTATTAATTATCATCGACCTCATCTTCTACTCAAATGACACAATCGACATATTATGACTTTACCCAAAGGACACTATGGAAAAATCACATAACTAATTTTTACTAACACGAGCATTTTACTAACAAATCACCTCAACATAATTTTCCTCTACTCAAATTATACTATTGACATAAGCAGACCACTAAATAGTAAATACCAACAAGTCACTCCTTCGACACGTTACTCTACCTAAACATAAACAGTATCAGTATAAGCACATACAATATTATTCCATAGTTTTTGTTAAAATTAAACAACGAATTTTATAACAAAATTATTAACGAAAGAGCGAGCACATCACTATACAAGTACACGTAAGAAACTGAATTTGGACATTAAAGATTCAAGCAATTTAAATAAAGCAGCAATTTTTTAAATTGACCTAATTTTAGACGAAACTTTAAATCAGTAAGTAACTTTAAGAAGGACATGTCACAAACAAGAAATCCGATTAGAAAAGTAACTATTTAAATACTTGTAGATAGTACAACTCACAATCAAAATATAACAATTGACAATAAAAAACAAAAATTGTAAACAATTTACCACATCAATAATAATGCTTCTATCTTAACAGAAATGCGACAGCATATTATTATTCATCAGTCTGCAATAACTAAACATTATGTTATCGATCACATTAGCAGCACGTTGACTTTTTCTATAGTAAATATCTAAAATATAAAAAAAGTTATTAACATGAAACAAATTGTAGTCGAAAATAATCTTCAGAAACAATAATAATAATCACAAACGTAATACACAACCAGTGATCATTCTACTATTACTATGTCTAATTACAATAACACTAATTACATTTCTATTAACACGTAACAAAATAACACTATACATATTAATCTTTTTTCTAATCATTTTCTCTCTAATTTGGTTAAGTGTATTAACTCCTATTGTAAAAATACATTTTTTATATTTCAGATATTATAATAACTATTTGTGTAGTCGATTTTAATGGATTGTGAATAATGTTGCAACCGATGGCTATGAGTATTTCCGTTGCAACATTACCTATGAGTTTTGTATTTTATGGTATTTAGGTTTCGTTATTTGTGTGTTCGTGGATTTTAACGCAAGGGTCAATTACACTTTCTCGCTTGCCTTTTAACCTGGCTCCCTTCGTTTCCTCTCCTTGGGTAATCACTAAACGCCGATCCTGCATGCCATGGTCTATATTTCCACGACGATCTTAATGTGCTCCTATCATTTTTATCACTACCATATTTACTTTACTTCTCGTGTTTAAAAAGGATATGGGCACATTGTAAACAATGGAATCTAGAGGAGTATTCGATTTTTTAATTTGCTAAAAAGAGATGAATTATAGAATGCAATCCGGACGAACCTGTCGCTCCACAAATGTTTCGTGCGCTACGAAGACGACTTCGGCTCGTTTTGGATGGTGGATGACGCTGAATTCGTGAAAAGACGACATCTGAGTCGAGGGAGGCCGAGAAAGTATGAGCCATCGCCCGGAACCAACGCAGCTCCCCAACAGTAAGGGCGCAGCCGCACTCCAAGCGACCGTCCAACGAAACTATTCGCTAAATTAGATAATTCAACATTTAATTAATTATTTCAAAATCTTTATCCGCATCGAATGCTGAATAACTTTTCAGATTGATTTTTGAACCTGTTTGTAGTACTTTGTAAATTTCTCGAGATCCTCTGTAATCGTTGGGCGATCGCGTCCAAAGCATATGTATGTTTTAGTAGCAACTAAAAGTTATCAAGGATGAGATAATTTTTAGTTTTACCTTAGATCGATGTGATCATTTCGTAAAGTGTATCACTCAGTGTAAAACTAGATCAAACCAAAATGGTATGTTTTTGGTTGTATACAATCATTATTATCATTAAAATAATTTTAAAATAGATTCATCGTGTGTGTTTATTTTTTGAAATTAGTAATTCATCAACATATCGTCTACAAAAAATAAACACATCACTTAGCTAGAAAGATTATTACTGCAAAGTCATATTTTGTTTTTGCAAATGTATTAACCATTGTATTTATAAAACTATCTACTTAATTTCGAGCTTAAACTGATAATTTGCAAATATGTTATTGACATTTTTTATTTGTACATGTATTTGGTAAAAACCATAAAGTGAATCAATCGAATACAATATTGTTTTATAAGATACGAATTGCATGATATTTGCACTTTAAATTGTTAGGAAGGATCGTCGTTGGATATCCAAGTAAGATTGTTTTTTGGATTCCCATTTACTACTCGCATGATTCCTCTTACAATTTCAAAATTTCTGGTAAGTGTTTCTGCATGAAGCTTAGCATTTGCATTTTTATCGCATGCTAGATAAACTTTTTTACCTTTTTTAACATTTTATACGCTTGCTTTTTTATCTATTTTATTCTATTTATCTTTTCACTTTTTACATACATACATACCCACCAATTCACAACAATATATACTTACACAAACTAATTGGACTTCATTCAAAATTATACACTTGACCTACTACACTTACACTTGAACATCATAAATGTTTAGAAGAGGTTTGAGATGGCAGACAGGGTATGAATTTCTACAATTTTATTTTTAACGTAGTATAATATAATTTAAATCGAGACAATCTTCAGAGACGAAAATAGTTTTTTTTTTTTACCAGAATCGTTTATTCTACCTTTATTCTACCATAGTGTAGTTTTATTTTGCAGTAAATTATAATCAAATGTATTTCTACAGATTTATGGGCGCTCAAAGTCCTCCAATGATGACTAGTCCTCATGGGTACAGCGAAGCATTAAAGAGAAATCTACAGGTTAGTAAGAAACTCAATAATCTCTTTCATGGTATATTGCAGCTCGAAAATTGAACAATTTTACTATTTGTACACATAATAAAAGTGTATAAATAATTTTAATTATAATTTTATTTTTCAGGGCATGATGGAGGACTGCAATCTCTCTTATATTTCTGGCGATGATCATATGATGCAAACTGACGATTATCCATCATCGCACGAAGAATACAGGTAATCATTTATAACCTAATGCTATAAAATGAAAAAAAAAAAAATCTGATAATCACTTTACATTTTTTACATTACACAAACTATTTTTGCAGTCGTCCACCAATCATGAACGGTTATGGAAACAGCAGCTCATCTCACGATGTCAAAGCTGAAGATCTGAGTGCAAATGAAGTTCAAGATATCAAACCAAATCTATACAATCTGAAAAATGAAATGCAGGCTTCCGATTATTCCAACAAAGGTGCCTATACTAAATTGATATATTTTTGTTTTTCATTTATTATGCCCGCTACGTACCACGACGAT
The DNA here is from genome assembly GCA_037179445.1 of Phengaris alcon alcon. Taxonomy (NCBI): domain Eukaryota; kingdom Metazoa; phylum Arthropoda; class Insecta; order Lepidoptera; family Lycaenidae; genus Phengaris; species Phengaris alcon. The sequence goes on from JAYRCH010000347.1 coordinate 276,852, forward strand.
AAAACTGCACAGTAGACATATTGAGTATATGCGCTAATTCGGGTGGTCTAGAATGAAGATGCCTACATCTTCATTCTAGACCACAGTGCAACTGCACAGTTGCTCGGTCGCAGCAGATGTATACAGTCCTAACTGTATACATCTGCTGCGACCGGCTGTATACATCTGCTGCTCGGTCGCAGCAGATGTATACAGTCCTAACTGTATACATCTGCTGCGACCGACTGTATACATCTGCTGCTCGGTCGCAGCAGATGTATACAGTCCTAACTATATACATCTGCTGCGACCGGCTGTATACATCTGCTGCTCGGTCGCAGCAGATGTATACAGTTAGGACAGTATACATCTGCTGCGACCGAGCAACCGTGCAGTTTTATCTTTGTGGTGTACCGCTACAGCGCATATACAGGCATTATATGCAAGTAAAGCTAAATATTTGTAAAATGTCCAACTTGATTTGCAGGTGATTATCCGAATTCTAACAAGGAATCATCGAGCCATCGCCCCAGTGAAACAAGCCACTACAACGACTACAGTCGGGAGGACCGATACCGCGCGTCCATGTCCCACAATATCAAAGATGAGGCTGAAAACCTTTCCTTAAACGAGCAAAGATCTGATAAATAAACTGATTGGACAGAATATCCAGAAAAAGAGGCTGAATACACTTCTAAATACTTTATGGAAGCATGTCCTTCCTTTAACGATAATTTTAGCATTGCAGAAGCATTTATTTTAAGGAGTGCTAATTTTTGAATGCGAAGTGTTTAGACGTATTCCAGTCTGAATGTGACTATGTGTATAGCAATAAAGTGATTTGTGGAAACGAAATTCTTGTGGAATCAGTAGTTTAGATTTAGGTCTAATGTCACAGTATATAATACATTTAATATTTACGGGTTTAGCTCTACTTCGTGTTATTAGGACGTTTATGTGTTCACTGTTGGAATTGTGTATCGCGAGTTAGGTAACCAAATATTTTTTTTGTTTATTTATACCCGGTTTTATCGGGATTCAAGTATTATAGGTTAAATTTGTTTCTAAGAACATTCTCTAGATTTTTAAGTACTAGACATAGAATGAGAGATCAGCATAAACCTTAAAAGGTCCATATCAATATTTAAAATATAATATAATACATGTATAAGAACAATAAGTAGACGTATTGGATAAGAATTCATGTTATGCTTAATGATTTACGCCTAGCGTTTTAGTTGGAGTGTTTCCCATCTGCTTGTTACTTGACAACCTCTTGTGTAATGTGATCTCAATATTTTTCCTGCAATCATTATTTTGCGCATGATTTTACCAATTCCTCTCTAAATAGTGCTTTACATAATATATATTGTTTACCATTTTCGGCAACAATTCTCATGCAATCTTTTCATGATTTTGATATGCAGCATTGCAAAAATGTATAAGATATATGTGGAAAGCGTGAAATTAAAGTAACAATCTAGAATCTAATACTTAGTTTACTACTTGGACTATTCTATATTTCTTGACATCTCTTATAAAATTAAACGGGCCATAGAATTGATTTTGATTGGGAGGGTGTAAAATATTGCATTTCGCTTTTAGGTTATAAACCATTGAGTTTGTAGGAATTGATCAATGATCTGAAAGATTTTTAAGTGCATGCGCGCACTGGCAAAAAACTATCTCTGTCGCCCACCATTTGCATTCCGATTGTGAACTTTAGCCCACGCAAAATAGAGTTAACTTTTCCGCATAACATAATTGTTTTCCTATACGGTTCCTATATGTTTTGCGGAAAACACTCTATATCGCGTGCCCTAAGGTCGATATTCGGAATGCAAATGGGAGGAAGGAGAGAATTTTGTTGCCAGTGCGCGCACCGATTAATAGTAGTTTAGCGTGCCATAGAACATGGTATTTGTGATTCTGTGGAATTGTTTTTGTAGGTGTAAATATTCGTTTGTCGAGCTATGTAAATTGTTTAAGAAGTTTAAATTCTAGCCCCCTAAGCGTTTACTTATATAAAATATTGCATATTAAATCGTTCATGTTGTAGAAAATTTAGAATTAAATATTATCGTAGTAGTAAAATTTTCACTGTATTTAATATGTATTTCGACGATTTTGATAGCACCTACTCTATTGTGTTTGAAGTTTTTTTATTGGTACACTTAGTGACGAAAGTTAAGTTGAAAATTATTACAACTTCAATTATTAATATCATTGTCAATGTTCAATTAAAAAAAAAAGCATTTATTCCGACTTTATTTGACAAAGTTATTTTTAAGTCATATTTTTTCAATTGGCAACAAGATAAAATATTTTGAAAATCTTCAACATTCGTCACTATAACAGCTTATACCAATTTATTCCATAACTAAGGGTGAAAATAATCATATCACAGTTATGTACGTGTAGAAATAAATACTACTAATCAACTTTCAAATTTGCATTTAACTTTTAGAATTACGTACTTTCGCGACGAGAGTTTTTTGAGCTGGAGACACAAATGTTAAACTCATTCCGATGGAACCTGACGCGTGTTACTTCTACATCGGAAACCTAAAACACGTGACGCTATCCAATGTCCTCTCTAGCGTAGGGCTAGACGTCGGATCGGATCACGTTTAACGAATGTGTTTCTACCTTTTTATTATTGGGCAAATATACCCAAAACAGATTGCCGAGCACCGTAGAAGCACAAGCTGGTACTTTAATGTTTTATAACAGTTGTTGTTTAATTTATTTTTTGAAACAGAACATTTATTATTTTACTGATGCTTTAAATTCGCTTGCAAAGTTATTTTTTTATAAATATTTTTTTAAACAGTTTTTGTTACGGTTGTACTTTTAAGCTATGAATAGTGATGTACGGATTATAAAACAGTAATTTATTATTTCAAGCGTGTTTCGTTGCTGTAGATTTGTAATGTGTTAGTGGAAGGCGATACGAAAAGTTACAATAAAAAAACTCAGTGTAGAAACATATTATTTTTTATTTTAATTTAAGTTTATGATAGTTCGCTATTTTCAAAGGGTTGCTTGAAAGATTTTTCTTGTTTTCTTTTAAGGCTCATTCTATGTAGCTTTTGACTATACATAACAGACTTCAAAGGACGTAAATATGTACCTTTTTATAACAATGTAGCATGCTTGAAAATTTAAACTTTTAGATAGTGGTTTTGTCGTTGTTTAAATGAATCGATAGAAACATCGTTAAATAGATTCAAACAAAGGCGACAATAAAAGTAAACTAGCAATATCTACTAATTATTTATGTTTTTTACGCATATTTTTTTATTTCTACAAATTAAAATTTCTTTACGAAATAGAATATAATAATAGTAAAAAAACTGACAATTGTTACAAGTAACTACAACTACTAAATTTCATAAAACACGTCAAAATGTTGTTAATTCCTTACATTTTTTATGTCGCCTATGTAAAACCAACGTTTTCATATTTTGGCCTATTTTGTTGCATTGGTATAACAATATTTAGGGCCGGCACATACTTTTATAATGTGCTATAATAGATTCTGCCTAAGTGATGTAAGTGGGCAGTACATTTATCAATTGTAAATTATACTTAATTAGTGTTGTAATAAAGCATTACAAGTATACCATCGATATATTTATTTCACATCCCTAAAATAATATTCAAACTTTATTAAACACTTTTTTCGATGACAGTACCTACTCTGAGCTTACAACAACTTACAGCAAATGTTAAAGTAAAAAACTGTTCAAATGTACGTATCTATTCTTAGTTAAAGGTTCGGTTTACACCGAGACGTGACGTAATACGACGCAAAGCGGCGCGCACCTTTTGTTAGTGATACAAAATCGAAATAGCGCGAAGCGTCGCGTGTCGCAGCGCTGCATATCGCAATTATTACAGCATATTCAAGTAACGTCGTCTCACTTCGGGCCTCGGTGTCAAGTTTATCATCATTATTACGTCCCCAAATTAATTTAAAATATATCAATATATTAATGGAATATTATTCATAGGTATTCTAATACGAAAAAAAAAATGATGAAGCAGGCTTTAATTAAAATACTGTAACATTATTTCAGATAAACTGTTCGTAAATTCTTGCTACAGTATGATTCAGGAACATTTGCTTCACACTCGTTCACAGAGTGATTAATATTACCCCTTAATAATTTCTACGTCTGGCCGACTCATATCCTGCGGATAAAAAACGCATCAACATTTCGGTAAAATATTTCGCTGATTGGTCACTGCGTTTACATAAGCCACATCGTCATCATCAGCTATAACGTCCCCACTGCGGTGGCTCTGTTCTCTCCTCAGTGAGGGGAGGGTTCCGTAGTTCACGTCTCGGAACCCTTATGGCGTCGTCATGTCCGTCCGTCCGGCCGACATCGGCTTACTGTCCAAACGGTTAGTGCTAGGAAGATGAAACTTTGCATGGATATGTGTATTTACTACGTCGACAAAGTGCTAAAATAAAAATCACGAATTTAATTTTAACGCAATAAAATGTATCTCGCGTCTACCCCACAGTGTGGGATATCATTAGATAGAAACATTGAGAGGTAGCTAAGATGATTTTTTGTTAAAATAGAAACACCCCTCTAAAACCTAAACCGCTTGCTCGAAAAATCTACCAATTGCTAAAACAGGCTACACAATTTCTTTACCATTTAAAGCAGAACTCTACGTAGCTTTATTGTGACTTCAGAGTGAACTTCCAATTGCATGACATGTACGACAACGCAGGCTGATCACCTGATTGTCTGACAAGAAAGATGATCCATGCGTCGGATGGGCATGTAAAAAGTCGGACCTGCGCCTGATCTCTCGCCAGTCGTGTCGGTTATCCGTCCCACTGGGTTACGAGAGTAAAGGAGGAGAGAGTGCTCTTGAGTACACACTTGGGCACTGTAAAATAACTCATGCGTAGCTGGCCTGGTTTCAATGAAACCGGCCACCGTCACCGAAATCGGCGTGGGGAGCTATTACTATTATAAATAAAGTAGCGAATAACATCTGCTCGAGTTTTTAATAAATGCAATCGGGTACCTACTCACTATACATAATAATATATTAACCTATACCTAACTACAAAAATCTATTGCCATTTGCCATATTCACATCTGTCGATTAAATAATTTATTCTAATATCATAAAGAGGAAAGATTCGTTTGTTTGCTAGCGTTGAATAGGCTCCGAAACTACTGGACCGATTTAGATGAAATTTTGCACAGGTGTAGATTAGACTACGGGAGAAGACACGAGCAAATTTTTATCCCAGAAAAATGTGCAGTTCCCGCGGAATTTACTTTTGCGCGCACGAAGTCGCGGGCAACATTTTATAATTATTATTAATAAACTAAAATACTTAAGTATGGTGTGTATTATTTTTACATTCGTTTCATCGATACGTTACGGCTTCAAGAAGCGCTAGTTTGAATAATGTCACGAACAAGTGCGCGATAGGGATGGGTAAGTGTGATATCGATATCGACAAGGAAGAGACGTTTTAGTAGCCAAGTTTTAAGTTTTGCTTTAAACTATTAAATAGGCTTGTGCAGATCTGTGCAAATCTGGTGATGAATTGCTTTCTATAGTTAAGTTCTATAATATATAGGTACGTTACACATTTAGTACTTACGTACGTAACGTAATAACTCAATTTTGTGGTTTTTAGTAATTCCTTTTTAATAAAAAAATTACAAAATCATTAAAATATAAGGAACTTCTTAGATAAGTAGTTCTAAATATCTTGTTGATTTTGTTACCTGTTACCTAATGGTTATAACTTTCTTTGATAACTCTTATAAATCTCGCTAAGGATATAACTTACACACACAAAAAAATATGACACAAACTTATGACGTCGATATCGTCACATCCCTACACCATTGACATGTGGGCCCACAATCATATCGTACGCAACTACAAAACCACTGAACCGACAAAAAATCGAAAATAACTACGTTTATAATCCCGATCTGGTTACTGAACTCTAAAGATCAAAAAAAAAAAAGGGAAAAAAAACTCACTTTTTTCGAGCACATGTCTCCGAGCGGGTTAAATTTTTTCACTAAAAGTGTCATTTTGATTCGAAATGGAAAGTTAGGGGTTAATTTACTATTCCCGAACGATATATCTTCTATTTTTTTTGAATAGTAATGAGTAAGACATGTGTCTGTGATTAGGTTTTGTCAAACACGTGGGACCGAGGTTTTTTATAATGTGTTTATTTGTTAAATGATAGTCTGTTGAGTGGTAAAAATTTGTCTGAGGATGGTCGGAGGTTCAGGATTCGAATCCGACTTGTGAAAGTTATGACTTATGAACCTGGGGAAAATTTCGCGCAATTAACTCTTATGCCTCTGTCACTCAATATAAAGTAAGCAGCGACAAAACTTCCGAATAAACTATTAGACACACATTAGAAGATTGTGAAACAGGCCCATAATGTGATATCTATATCGTATAAGTTAATATTAGGTTCCTTTAAAACAACCGTCATGCCTTCGCCGATACGCGAAAGTTTGTATGTATGGATGTATAGAACTATGGATGTACGGATGTTTGTCACTCTTTCACGAATTAGTTCTGAACGGTGGTTTAGACTCTGGGTTAATAGATAAGTAGGCTACTTTTTACTAACGTAGCAAAATGTACGGCTCCCGCGTGATTTCTATTTGCGCGTACGAATATCACGGGCGACATCTAGTTTAATACGAGTATAAACAATTTAAATAATTGTTCATTGCGAAACATTGCAATTTATTCTTGGGATAATGAAATCTGTTGAGTATAAATATTATCATTATAAGGGCACCTACAACTGCCACATTTACAAGTTGTCTTCTGTCTCCCTAGCTCCTATTTTAAATAATCTACACTAATATTATTAAGAGGAAAATTTTGTTTGTATGTTTGCTTGTTTGCATTGAATAGGCTCTGAAACTACTGGACTGATATTGATGAAATTTGGCAGAAATATAGAGTGGACTACGGTGAAGGACATATGTTAATTTTTATTGCGGAAAAATGCACGGTTTCCTCGATATTAACTTTTGCGCGCACGACGTCGCGGCAAACATGTAGCAAGTTATAATAAGCAGTTTCACAACCTAACAATAAAGCCCCAAATACACTACAAAAGGAAGTTGCCATTCGGGTCGTCCATGATTTTTACACGCGAACAATGAGGGTTTTTTAATTCGTGTGATCTGACAGCTTTTTGACACGACAAGAACCGGACCGGGCTACCAAGCGCCGCCTGGTGACAGAAAAAGAATGGAAAATTCTTATTGACCGTTTTTGATACCACTTACGGCACCAGATGACGCTTTGTGTGCGTTGAGTGTTGCCCTGGGCGCCTAGCCGCATTATTTCAGCGGCAGAAATAATATCAAACACCCTCATAGTGTCAGTATCCCGAAATAGTAAAACAGCCTGTATCACCTAATTTTGCATTTCTGTGTTACCATTAATGTAGAATATGGAATATGGATTAATTAAGTCAAGATATAACACATGTGGGGCTAGACGAATATCACCGAAGCACTTCAAAAACGTGATAACATAAAAAACAAACATCTAGCTTTCAAAGAAAGTTTATTTATACAATATTTTTTCCATGTGCAGTGTGCTGTGTGGGTCGTGTGGCACAATTACTCTTTAAACATTATATTTATTTCTGTTCTACACATCTGCGCGTGCGCCTATATCGATACCAGGGAGGACCAACTTGCGGGCCGCTTTCATTTATTAGACGAAAGGATCCAAATACAATAACTATTTTGTATTTATTAAAAAAAAAACTTATTTTAACTCAAATGAATTCTTACTTATTTTGAAAGGTCTTTATGAGCCCTGGCATAATTATATTTCACCGATCTTACTGTTAGTAAACCTATTTCAGCTATTGACCTGGGCCTATATTGTCCGTGATCCGGTAGGCCGGGGAGAGAATTCAGAGCATTAGAAATAGTCCCAGCCTCAGATGGCTCAGCTTGATAACAACAGAAAATGTCGAAAAAACGACAGTCTGGACTCTGGCATATTCCTATTTACGTGAAAGTACGTCTCACTTATGCTTGTACCGTAATGTACCTTTGCTATGGTGTATCCTAACAGAAGATTGAAGAAAAAGAAATGTTCATAAACCTTGTTTTCAGAAAAAACATTTTAATATTAAAGAATAATTTTGTAATTATTACTTTTATTTAACTTGTAAAGCGCACAGCTTTACAAGTAAGAAAATAAAGAAAATTTTCCAAAAGGTTGAGAAGCTATGGCGCGAGAGTGTGTTAATTCTGTGTACCACCGCGATGATCAGATATTCTCAACATTTTCACCTTGACTATTTTTATCTTATTGTGACATCATCACTATATTATTATCATTTAATTCATATCAATCCTACTACTATTATAAATGTGAAAGTTTGTGAGGATGGATGGACGTAGGGATGGATGGATGTTTGTTACTCTTTCACAATCACTCCTGAGTCCAGAACGGATTTCAATGAAATTGGGAATAGTTATTGTTAAGGCTCTGGAATAAAACATAGGCTACTTTTTATCCCGAAAAAGTGCAGTATTCCCTTGGATACTATTATGACGTGGGCGGAGCCGCGGGAAAAAAAATACATACTTACACATCGGATGAGGTATTCAATGTTGCTGTCATTGTCTGATACGTTGGAAATGTCACTTGACGGACTAACTAAACTAATCTGGACAATAGTTTACGTAACGCAATCCATATAATATTAATTATGAACGAATGTTTTAATTGCAATTCCTTGTTACCTTATTTCAGAATTATATTTTTGAATCTTTGGATTTAAAATGACGCTAACAAAATTTTATTGCACGCCCATCAACATTATTAAAACAAAACACAGGATTATTTTTTAAATTTATTATGTTTAGTAAAAGTTTTAGAAGCGCAGTGCAACGACAAGTGTAAGCATTTCTCGTCATATCGGTCCAGATAAACTAACGACAATACATACTCGAACATTCATCATTCACCGTCTTATTTTTGGATCATAAAATCATTTACAAATTACAACTTTTATAATTACTTACAGATGAGCTTTATAAATATTGGAAACTTTTACTTTTGATAACTGATAAGTGTCAGGTAGCTTATTCAGATGTTTTGTCACAGAAGAGTGTGAAACAGCTATCGCCTAATTAGTAGTAGAAGTTTCGACTCGCTGCTTACTTTATACCGAGGGATATAGACAAAACATGCAAATACATTGCTTATTTGTATCTTTTGTCACAGAAGAGTGAAACAGATATCGCCTAATCAGTAGCAGAAGTTTCGACTCCCTGCTTACTTTATACCGAGGGATATAGACAAAACATGCAAATACATTGCTTATTTGTATCTTTTGTCACAGAAGAGTGAAACAGATATCGCCTAATCAGTAGCAGAAGTTTCGACTCGCTGCTTACTTTATACCGAGGGATATAGACAAAACATGCAAATACATAGCTTATTTGTATATTTTGTCACAGAAGAGTGAAACAGATATCGCCTAATCAGTAGCAGAAGTTTCGACTCCCTGCTTACTTTATACCGAGGGATATAGACAAAACATGCAAATACATTGCTTATTTGTATCTTTTGTCACAGAAGAGTGAAACAGATATCGCCTAATCAGTAGCAGAAGTTTCGACTCGCTGCTTACTTTATACCGAGGGATATAGACAAAACATGCAAATACATTGCTTATTTGTATCTTTTGTCACAGAAGAGTGAAACAGATATCGCCTAATCAGTAGCAGAAGTTTCGACTCGCTGCTTACTTTATACCGAGGGATATAGACAAAACATGCAAATACATAGCTTATTTGCATGTTTTGTCACAGAAGCCCTTAGTATCGTTGACTTTGTTATTTATTATTACGACGTAAATTTTATTGATGTTGTTAGTATGTTAGCGCTACTCGTGAAAATCGAAACAATATACTTTTAAGTTTGCGAGTTTACAACTCGCGATACAACACAACAATACAAGATAAATCATAATCTATACAAATAAATAAAATTTTAGTGTTTGTTTGTAATTTAAATTTAAGAGCTTTTCACTTAATGCATATGATATACTGTACTATTATGTATTCTGTGCCTACAGTATTTTTTTTTTTTGTCTGTCCGTCTGTCTGTCTGTTCCGGCTAATCTTTGAAAAGGTTGGACCGATTTTCACGGGACTTTCACTGGCAGATAGCTGATGTTGAAGGTATATATAACATAGGCTATCCTAGGGTTCCGTTCCAAAAACGTTCCGTACGTTAGTTCTACGCAAACGAAGTGGCGGGCACCAGCTAGTTATGAATAAGAATGAGAATAAAAGTTATGAAAAATAATGTGTTGATATATATTTACATAGATCAAGCGACAGAGAAAAGCTTTTCAATAAGCTATCCCGACACTTATAATAGTACTGTGGAAAAAGGCCCCTAAAGCGTTTTCACATTACGCGATACGATATCGCTAACTCACTTTATCGCGCCGATAATTGCCAAATAAACGGCCTCCGTGGTCCAGTGGCTTAGAACTTCGCTATCGACTCGGAGGTCGTGGGTTCGATTACCGCATTGGAACAACAAAAAATGTTGTTTCCAAGTTTGGTTGGGACAATGATCAATGCGTCGGGTGGGCATGTAAGAAGCCGGACCTGCGCCTGATCTCTCTCTCTAGTCGTGTCAGTCTGTCCGTCCCACTGGGTTTCGAGAGTAAAGCGAGAGAGTGCTTGGGCTTGGGCACTGTGAAATAACTCCTGCGTAGCTGGCCTGCTGGCTCGGCGTGGGGAGCTATTATAATTGCCAAAAACATGAGGAAGAAAGATATGTGTTTTATTTGCTTTATTTATTGTCTTTGTCATCATCGGCGCGATATCGGATGTCGGATTGGGTACTGGAAAAACGCACTTATACCGACGATATAAGAGCGTTTCCGGTCCGACAAGCGTTTTCACATATCGCTATCGTGTAATGTGAAAACGCTTTTAGCGTGACTATAATTTCTAGAAGACGACGCGACGCTGCTATTTTATAATAGCTATTCAAAAAAACTTTAATCACACACAAAAGATACCCGTTTCATATGACATCAGTCATAAACTGCACATGTGCTGTGCAGCGCGGTGCAACCTGATATTCGAAGTCTTACAACGAAACGTGTATATTCTTGTGTAATAAATAAAGTTCAATTTTGAATATCTATCTTAAAAATGCAGCGCCCCGTTGCGCATCGTTTCGTTTCGGTCTGAATTAATCCTAATTCCTAAGTCTCCGTCCAAGTTACCGAATTTTTAAACTACACCTAATTTCTAGGAAACCTAAAGTATATATCTAATTACTAACATGTTTTTAGGAAGCTGTATTTCTTAATAATATGCTACTTAAAAATGGACTACTAATTACATGTACCGGAAATTAGGAATACATCAATCAAAGTCACGCGCTAGTGCGTTTCAGTGAGTCATGCTGAAATCTGTCGTCTACTTATATGTGTATTGGTGTAAGTATTAAAATTACGTTAATAGCTAAAATATTATTGGTATACTTTAGGTACGAAACATAAAAACCGTTACTTTGGCTGTATTCGTGATAGCTTTAGTTGTATACGTGAGGTTGCAGGTTGAGGATGAGGATGCCTCAGTTACGTTAGTAATATGTACATTCTTTGCCTATGTCGAACAATCAAACTGTAAAAACATTAAGAAACACGAAGAAGGTTTTGAGAAAATCCCAATTCTCGACCTTACCAATGCGTTGTTTTTGTTCAAACTAGCGCAGGGATTCCCAAAGTGGGTTCCGCGGAACCTAGGGGTTCCTTGGAATAGTCATCAGGGTTCTGCCAAAATTATTTTTATAATTAATATTTTAAATAATCCACGGTAACAAATTTTATTTTGAAATAGCGAAAATTTGAGAATCAAGCATAGCAAGAATTCTATTAGCGTAATCTTCTATATCCCTTCCATATTACGTAGTAACTATTTATTAACCTATGCCCTTTTTTGGTGTTTATATGGTGTTTAGTTATCTTTAAATTTAAGGAACCCCAGCACTAGCTCATCATCATGACGATGACCAGCGTAGCACCTAAAGTGTGGCTGCGAGAGTAAAATTTATAAGCAAGGCGTGAGTATCATGATGAAATATACAGTCTGAAGACTTAGGTTAGGTATGATGGGGAAAAATGATGAAATGTAATCGTCGGTTAAGCAGCAACCGTTAAATCATATCGATGTGGCATTCACACGTGTCGCGCAAGTGCGGACGGAATAAAACAACGTAGTGCGCATGCGCCTACACTCACAACAACTGATAGATATAACAACACATAACATTATATTAATGCGTGGAGCAATAACTTTCAGTACAGTTTTACGAAAGTTGTGCAACCGGAGGAGTATGAAATTCGGCCGGTGAATTAAAGTTTATGTGAAGGAAGAGAGTAGAATACTATTTTTTTTTTTCAAATAATGCTTAGTAATACATAAAATTAATTAAAATAACAACAACACACACTGTCATCTGTATTAACACACACCACCGTGTGTTTAATAGATAGAATCACAATTTTGATATCACAAAATTCACATATTTTATCACTTTTTTTTAAACGCAAAATTATAATATGAATTATTATGGGCGGTTTTCGACAACAGGGCGGCGTAAATAATACAAGTGAATGTATTATGCAATAGAAGATCTGTGTTTAAAAAGTATGTACTTGAAATATTATTATACTATAAATATTGCTAAAAGATGGCCCCGTGCGAGTTTCTTACGCCTGTTCTTCTCGCCGGGCTAGTTCCCGAACCGGTGGTAGGCATCATGTATACCGACGTTCAGAAAGTGTATAAGAATACCAATTTTGAATTTTTCTTTTTTACTTTAGACTGACTTTTATTAAATAAAGAGTTAAAAGATATTTATGCGACATACACACACCGCGCGGGGTATCGGGTTGTCTGCAATGCACTGAAATGAGAGATATGACGCACCACTGTGCAAGGGAAGCATTTTCTGGGAATGATACACGTTTTTCTAAACAAAAAGTACCTAAAAGTACCTACCTGCATACAATGTACCACATGTACCACATCATGTACCACAGAGTAAATAAAAAACATGACCTGGATACTTAGTATGTATATGTTAGCCACCTTTGCTAGGCTGGAACTACACCTCCGGAATCCGGAACACCGGTGAATATTCGGAGCAGTAAAATTAGAACAATGGACTAATACAATAGAGTTGAAATATATGACAGTGAGGACACTCTATTGTAGGTATTAGTGCAGAGATCTATTTAAATTTTTCAGTACCTACTCTGAATTTTCCCGGGCCCGTCGGATTCCGGATCATTATATACTCACAGCCAATACGGCGAAGCAAACGGATTATTTAATTAAATTATGAGAGATTATTTAGAGATTATTTATCCGTCTGATGTGAATGTTACCTTTCATCTTGTTGTTTCTATAAGTGCACTTTCATTTTCTTCCTTTTCTTAATATTATAATGTTGCATGGTAATTATTACCAAGATATGGATCAGAAATCGAATACAAAAGTATTTTTAATCAATTATTTTCATTTAATAAAATTTGTATGCATTTTGATTCCTCCTCCATTATTAAAAAAAGAAAAGTATATATCCCAAAATCAGAAGCTTTGGTCTGAAAAACTATACTTATTATGTAAAAAGGAAACTTTCACATCGAATCAATCTAGTCTCGTATTAGGTACAGTACCTGGATGACCGAGCTAGCTGTTATACTGATCCTCTTTCTTTAATCTGTGTTCTACTCCGAGACAACAATTTGCCTGCAACGCAAAAAGCGTCCCAACCTGCCCTTTCGACTGACAACAGTAGATTATTAATATCTTGTTGTGCGACGAAAGAAAAACATAATATAGTAACTTACAAATACGAGGTTATCAAGGATAAGCTAGCTAGATCGATTTTTCTCCAGAAAAACCCTTCATTATACAATCTATGAATGAAATCAATGCTGAATCCTATGTATATTTTTATTTTTATATTAATATATAAGTATTTACAAGAATCGCTCGTTGAAATTTTTTTATCATTGAAAGTATTTTTCGCAGAGGTTTTAGCAATTGATATAATACGAAATAATGTTATGAACTATAAGACTTTTCCACATGGACATAATCTATTAATGTAAATAATGATAACAACATTGTACGTGACAAGTCGTCAAGTGTCCTAGGGTCACGGGTCTAGATTATAATAATATTATTAAGGCCGAAACGCCACTTTAACTTCGGTCTAACATTGCCTAGGAACAAGGCATATTCCCATTACATCTAAGTTAGTCAAAGTTCCACGAAAATGTATTTTGAATTAGCATATTATTATCCATGTTCATATTTTAATGAAAAAAGTGAATCGGAACTGAAGAAGCTTATAGCAATTTACTAAAAACATAACAATCGTAAAATAAATATGCTCTTAAGCTCATATTATTTTACTTAACGATAACAAAAAATAGAGTCTTCTACTCATAAAGGGTAGTAAAAACCAGTAGAACTTTTAAATAAAACTAATGGTAATATTTCATTGCTGTCTGAAGCTGAAATAAAAACGTCACATGTCAAACTGACATGAAGATGCGGGGAAATGACGTTCCAAAATTTTTTAAAACACCTTTTTTACTTTAAATTTTTTTAACTATTTGAGAGACATCTTTTGGTTGAATATTATATAAAGCTTTAAAGGATCTGTATTTTACGAGGCTTTAAGCAATTTTGTATGTATTGCATTTTAAAACTTTGTAATTAGGGTTCTGTACCTCAAAAGACAAAACCGAAACCCTGATAATAAGATAATTTTGTTGTCCGTCCATCCGTCCGTCTGTTTGTAGAAATAAAGACCCTTTTTTTCGAAGAGATTTCGGGAACGCGTGGAGGTATCGAGTTGAAATCAAAACCGTATACTTAGGACTACTGTCCTTTAAAGCTGTGGAAAAACCTGACTTCTGAGTTGACGTAAAAAAATATACGGCCATTTTTTTACATAAAAAAATAATATTTTTATACTCTCAAGGTCAAAGGTTAAGCATCAAAATTTAAAAGTACTTCCCATTGACCTAGAACTATGAAATTTGGCAAGTAATATCGTTATACACTGCAAGTACAAGAAAAAATCTGAAATCTTCACATTTGTAATTATATCATAAATAAAAAATAATGTCTAAGAGGGGGTCGATATTTAACTTGAAGCTACTTGTTCTATTGTGCATATTATTATATAATGGCTTGATATGAGCATTCCAAAATATATTCTGTTTATAATAGATAAGCTTAATTTTTAATTAAAACGAAAAGGTGTTAATAATAATAGCTTCTTCATATAAACTTTCATCACCCATTTTCAGGCTCGACAATAACTGCGAGACTAGACTAGTCTCCCAATTTTTGTCGACCCTAAAAATGGGTACCTGAACTGTTTATGATTTATACTACTTTTCAGTGCATCGAACCCTAGGTGGTTGAGTCCGACTCGCTCTTGTCCGGTTTCTAAAATATAATTTATTTACTATCTCTACCATCATACCTCTCTTTTGCTCTACATTTATAAATATCATGGATCAAAATGTACGCAAATAATAACCAAGTTATTATAATAATATGTTTAATAAAAAAGAACATTTGCAGATTTATAAAAACAATAATATCATGAAATATAGTTTTTAAAATTAATTTATACTCGTAGATAACTGTACATAAATTAATTATTATTATTGTTTGCCTATTAGAAAGGTTTATTTCTTAACAACTGTCAAATTTTGCTTGAAAAATTAACCCCCGTGTGAACTTACAACGCCACCATTTTAAACGACAAAAAAGGTCCAATTTAGAAAGAAAATGTTTACCTAGCTATTAAGCGTGTGAATAGCAAAAAGTCAATGAAATATTTTATGTTAACGTAAAAACTACTTATTAGAACATTATTGGCGCCAAAAGATTGTGAAGAAGGACGATTTCAGCATATTACGTAGAAATTTCCATCTTTCACGCCATACTCTACCTTATGTCGAAATCAATAAAGACTACACGTGGCTTTCGTAGCGCTATGTAGAGCAACTTACGATGGTAAGAAGCACATGTGTAGTTTTAGTTTTTTGCTATCCCAGTAGCTCCCGTGTTATTCCCATTTGATGTTCCAATCAGTGTAGACCTGTTCCTTTGTGAGTGGTAGATAAGTCAAGTGTCATTTTGACGTCGCGCCATTTTTGTGTCGTTGCCAAGGTGTGAATTTGACAACTTTTTTGGCGGTTAGTGCTTTTCAGTGCAATTTTATTAAATTCTTATTAGAAAATAAGTTACTTCTGCTATTTAACATAGTTTTCCTTTTTCCAAAAAGAAGAGGTTCGATTATAGATGGTATGACTTCAAATACAACATTTACTTTTACTTATTTGGTACATTTAATAACATTTAAGTAGGAAATTAAATTAGTTTAAGTATTATATAATATACATTATGGATAATAATATAATATTTTGTTTATTAAAATCTGTTAATGCAATTAATCTCAACAAATCTATTCGATTATTTTTAAATCATAATAATGTTTTCCGTTAGAGGTGAAATCATAAAAGAAAGTAAAAAAAATATATTCAAAGATGGTATTTTATAGACTTAAATGAACGTCGAGGAAATTTATTCTTATAAGATACTTATCTAATCAACTTTTTAAGAGAAGAGATTTCCATAATTTTTAGGTAAATATCAATTTACCCGCATGATTTCCTACTTATATTTTATTAAAAATTGAAATTAATAAATATTTTACTTTTAAAAACAATCCGAAATATATAATTAGTAAACTAAGCTTTCTAAAATTGAAAACCATCACGTACCTACATATAAGTTTTTCGTTTAATATTTTTAAAATCAATGAAAATAATATAGCATGAAAAGTCTAAATTTAAGAAAATGTATCTAATTTTTAAAGACCAAAAGAAGCACGGTATGTATTTTGAACATTGATATTTTAAAACAAATTTAGTGTTCGTCTAGTATTTCTAAAACTAACATCTATGAACTTATCTGTTGTAAAGAAAGGGTCTTAAATCTTAATTATTATTAATTTCTTATGATTAGGAGCATAATAAGCTTTATTGACTACCACAGTAACCGTAATCACAGGTAACCAGTAACCACTGTTGATGAAAGTATTCGAAACGTCGTAAAAAGTAAATAATAATCACACATCACTAAATTAGTCTTATTTGCAAAGCTACTCTCAATTGTATAAATTACCGTCCCTATAACGGTAAAACAAAACACTTCCTTATAAGTAAGGTAGCCATATTTACAACACGTGTTTCAAAATGTGTAATAACAATTGTAATTAAATTTATAATTCGCAGATGCGAGAGCCACGCGAGATGATGCCCGGAGAAAGTTTATTTTTATAATAATAGCAAAACCATATGCGGCGAACCGACCAAGCCACATGTCAATTAATTACACCTAAACCCAGGGATTACTGAACTTTGATAGGCAAATGAACTTGTAGCCATGGCAGACTACGATATCATGACATACGACACCGAGCTGTTTCAGGAAAAAAACGATGTTACCGATCTTCACGCTTACTATATGTCCCAATTCAATTTAGAAGTGGAAAATTCTAAAACCAAACCGAAAACCGATAGTTTCAAATACGGCGTAGAAGAAAGCTTCGATTTTGAAGTCATCGAAAATTGGAATAACACAGAAAGTGTAAGAAACGATTTTGAAAATACAAATGAAGTAGTTGAATATAATATTAGCGAACAAAATATTAAAGATGTCCTACTGGACTTAGATAGTATAGAATTCGACGACAGCAGTTTCAAGTCTGATTCATGCGATGTTAAAAATAACGGTGACACAAACCTCGAATCACCTTCAGATTACATAGATGACGAATCCCTAATAGATGAATTGTGTAGAGAAGATGGCGAATCCTGTCTAACGCCTGACTTTAACGAAGACCTTTTAAATGTGACTACTAATGAAGCAAGTCTGCCTTCAATAGAAACGGCGTTTTCAAAACGATACTGTAATTATAACAGTGAGGAATTCACAGTTCAAGATTTCCAAATAGAGTCAACAGTAGTTCCTACAAACAATGGGCCTGTTATTAGTAGTATAGAGCAATACAGCTATCCTAACAACATTCTGTATAATTTAGAGGCAGAAAAAAATTACATTCTACCTGATACTCCAACTAGTTGTACAGAATTTAATTTTGAAAGACACGAACGAAAAATATCAGTGTGCGATTCAATTGAAAGCGATGTTCAGAGCAATTGTTATTACGACGAAAATTCTGAAAATTTTGATGAAGATGATCTATTTTTAAATTTAGATGATTTTGGTTTGCAATTTGAGAAAGATGACTGTAGTAATGATAATGTAAGAAATAATTTCCAACACAACAAGAAGTCAGAAAAGGATAAAACACAAGGTAATTTAAAAAACATGAATTTCCACCAAGAACCAATAGTACAATCAGTAACATATATAATTTAAAATGGTCCATAATAATTAAAATGGTTCAATTGCGGCAGAACAAGTTAATATTTGAGTAATATTTTTAAAGCACAAAAAGAACAGTTTATCTTATCTTTTGAAGTCAATCCCTATATGCTCTCAATAAATCAGCATCGTTTACGTTTCAGGTGAAAGGGTATGTTTATGGGAGCTGTGTTATGAAAGATATCCTAATCAGACCACGCTGGTAGAGCACATAGAGCGGGCCCACGTTAACACTTATAAAGGTAACATAAATATTTGGAACTTTGAACAATAGTGCATTTGCATTGTTTGTTTATTTTTATTTTTGTAGGTAATCATTAATTTTTTGTATCATTTTTATGGTGTCGCTGATGACTGAACGTATATTTTTTCTGTCTATTTTTTTTTATTGAGATATTTTTATTTTTTGTCCAAAGATATCATTATGATCAGTATGAAAGTTAATGTCTTTAACTAATTAAACTAACTACTAACTAATTATGAATAAAACTAATAAATTTAAAGACTTTTCTTTAATTAGTTAAAGATATACTTTCATACTGATCATAGTTCAATGTTAGCATTGAACATTTTATTCTTTTAGGTGATGAGTTTAGTTGTTTATGGAAAGATTGCGCAAGAGGCCGAAGACCATTTAACGCGCGATACAAGTTGCTGATCCACATGAGGGTTCACTCTGGTCACAAGCCCAACAGATGCCATGTAAGTAAAACGAAGAAGAAGAAACTGTCTATATTTTTAACATTCCAAAAGTTAGTCACATTTAGCTCGAGTATATATCATTCCTTGTAACGATCTTTTATCTAGCTTCTTACTTCTATAATAATATGTGATGTTTGTGAGGATGGATGGATGGATGTTTGTGACTCTTTCACAGAAAAACTACTGAACGAATTTTAATGAAATTACATGTGGCAGTACTTTTAGACTCTGAGTGAGTTAATTCATAGGCTACTTTTTATCCCAGCAAAATGTACGGTTCCGCGCGTACGAAGTCGCGATCAACATCTAGTCTATTATTATCATTCATCTTACGAAAGTTAGAGTAATATTGTCAAATCTCAAAATGTTTTAGCACCCCGGCTGTGGAAAAGCCTTCTCCAGACTAGAGAATCTCAAGATCCACGTTCGCTCTCACACTGGTGAGCGTCCATACGCCTGCCCAGCACCACATTGTAGAAAAGCGTTCTCCAACTCCTCGGATAGAGCCAAGCATCAGAGAACACATTTCAATGCTGTAAGTATTTCGGATTTTAGCATAGACATATACTTATAACAGGAACACCAGTATCCTGTAAAGTATTTAAAAACAACAAGAGCATACTAACTTTTTCTCTCGTGAGCTCTTAGGCTTTTTACCAAGTCAGACGAAACATTGCTAAAGCCTAGCATGACTCTTGTTTTTTTAGATATTTCCAAAAAGTAAAGTACGCGTGACTGTATGACCCTTTTTTGGGTTTTTGTTCTGTCTGTCATTCTTAGTTCTGTAATTCTGAAGTACTTGGGTAACCAAGCTTGCTCGGAGTTCTATAAAATAAAAAAAATAAAAAGTATCACAAAAATATTTTTCTGACCGGATATTTCGAAATTTTTTTCGATTTTTTTGCGTTGTTCGGAAATTTGGAATGTGGGATTCCAAATTTCCAAACGCAAAAATTATACCAATATATATACTAGACCAGTTCAAAAAACCCGACAATTTATTTTTTTTAAATTCGCAGTGAAATATCTTCCTAGTGATGAGAAAAGAAGACTGTGAAAACGGGAGCCCTTAATATTAATATTGAAAGGTCGCTCATCGTGAATTTCTATTTTACATTTAAATAACATGGAGAAAAAAAAAATTTAACTTTGGAATTTTATATCTCATTTTGGAATGAGCGAATCGGGATGAGCGATACATATTTTTAAAGGAAATTGAACGCTCTAAATAAAATGTCTCTTATGTTTTTTTCGTAAGTTTACTCCTCTAATAGTTATTCAAGTTAGAATTCAACATGTAATTAATTTAACGTTTTTTTTAATGTGATATAATAATTAAACTTATCTTCGAAAAAAAATATTTTACAATTGTATAGTTAAAAGCTTCAAGTTTAACACGATTATTTTCATTTTATAAAATTTACGATTTTCACTTCAACTATTAAAACCACGAACAATGAAATGCTAATAACAACAATTAAATACCAATAACCCAATAAGGACATCTTAATAAAAAGACGACACTTTAGGAACAGTCCTTTTTTATTTATTGAAATAAAAATCAAATTTTAAGGTATCATTTTCATAAATATTTTTATTGAAACAACTATTTTTCTATGAATTAGAGTAAAAAAATCGTTATTAAATAAAGTGATGGCTATTTTAATGTTTTTTTATTAAAATTTGGATAACGTCGACGATGCTCTTGTACAACTTGTAGAAGATATTGGAGTTGCTCCTCATTTTTCGTTAAGCAATTATTGTAATCTTCTATTAATGCAATACCCCGTTCCGCTACATCATTAACTTACCCTCTGAAAAATTCTAGGTTTTCTTTATAACTTTCATTCTCAGACCACATCCGTACATCAATATCAAGGAAATCATAGGGTAAATCAAATATTTGAAAGAGCGTCAATGATTTCGTTGAAACAAATGCACTTAAGTCTTTTTCCAAAAATGATTCCAAATTCTTTCCATCAGCAACATATCGCTTGTCTTTGATCAGTTTATTCTCCGGATTTTGAAGCATAGCTACGCACATTTTTTTCTTTATTTCATCAGAAACGTTATTGTCGAATAATGCGAGAGGAGCTAATTCCTCGTTCAAATACCACATATGATCACCTATTTTCTTTAACGCTTTTTGTGAAACTAATTGATTAATATTTTTGTAATGAAGTAACTTTTTTAACATTTCTAAATCATTATTAGGAGCTTGGATCGCTAAAGAACACGTAAACCATACTCTAATATAAACTAAAATCACAAAAATACAGACATGACGTAAATTATTAATTTCTTGTTTTGAAAGGGGAAACTGATTTCTAAAAATGAAAATTTTCAAACTGTAAATAGCTTTAGCCATTCATCGTGCATGATGCATTGCTCCTGGGCGCTTAAGATAAGTTTTATTATTATATCACAATTTAAGAAAAAAACGTTAAATTAATTACATGTTGAATTTTAAACTTGAATAACTATTAGAGGAGTAAACTTACGAAAAAAACATAAGAGACATTTTATTTAGAGCGTTCAATTTCCTTTAAAAGTATGTATCGCTCATCCCGATACGCTCATTCAAAAATGAGTTATAAAATTCCAAAGTAAAAATTTTTTTTTCTCCATGTTATTTAAATGTAAAATAGAAATTCACGATGACCGACCTTTCAATATTAATATTAAGGGCTCCCGTTTTCACAGTCTTCTTTTTTCATCACTAGGAAGATATTTCACTGCGAATTTTGAAAAAAAAAAATAGTCGGTTTTTTTGAACTGGTCTAATATATACGCAGACCAATCTGCCAATAGGACTGACATAATAGAGTCGAAATCATTTATATATTAGGTCATTACATATAAAATTGGCGTTTTGTAAAGGAGGAACAAAAAGTCGATTTTTTTAAAACATAATCCCCCCCCCCCCCACTAATAAAAATATTTACACAATGGATAACTTAAACAACGTTGAAGTCTTTGTCTCCGGCTGTCCACGGGGCTTGTTCTGCATGTCGAAATTTCCAGAACGAAAACGTTGGAACCAAAAACGCACTGTGTTTTCTTTTGCGACACCTTCCTTAATTTTTAATCCTTCGTTTCTGCAGCACTGGTGCCACGGTGGAACTCGTACTCCAAAATTATTTTAAGAATTACGGTTTTCGAAACACAAATGCATGAGTAAATAGCGGTATAAATTTTAAATTGGAATTCCTAATCAAAGTGGCCAGTACGACAAAACGCCAATTTCATATGTAAGGACCTAATATATAAATTATTTCGACTCTATTATGTCAGTCTTATTGGCAGATTGGTATGCGTATATATATTGGTATAATTTTTGCGTTGTTCGGAAATTTGGAATCCCACATTCCAAATTTCTGCAAATATTTTTGCACGACGAAAGAAAAAAAACGCATAGCTTAAAAATGCGCATTTTCCATGGGATAATACCTAGCTAGATTGATTTTTCTCCCCCAAAACTCCCTGTATACTAAATTTCATGACAATACTTGTAGCCGTTACCAAAATTTTGATTATATATATACAAGATTGTCTCGTTTAAAGCGTAAGATATAAATGGATGAAGTTTTGTTATAGTCATAGATAGTGTATGTAGTCTATGCGTTTCGTTTTTGATAATTATCATAAAATAATTATAATATTATATTTTAGGTAGGTACATGTGAAGTGGGAATGAAACATATTTTTTACTTCTTTCTACCCCATCATGTGGGGTAACTTGTTGTGGTTGTGGGGAAAAGGTATATTTAAATAAAGATTAGGTTTAATACATATTTGAAAAAGTTAAAATCAACTATTTTTAATAAATAATAATAAATAAATCGTTTATTTTCAAGATATTTTACAAACATTAAGTATTTTTTCTGTCCACCAAACTAGGCTCAGCCTGTCCTATGGGGAAGTTAGGGGATTTAAATTATAACGAGCTTCAGAGTCTCATTACTATTAAAATTTGAGTATTCTGCTTAAAAAACGGTTTACAACTTGTCTCCTACCTCTGGCATATAAAATAAATTGTAAGTTTCTATGCTAAAAACTCTTTAGGAAAATTATTTCGTGCGAAAACGGACAATAACTTTTGAATAAATAAAAAATAAACTTTTGCGCGTTGATAGTTACGGAACTCTCCTTAGACATGTCCCGACTCCCGAAATGATCTTGAGGTTTATTGAAAAAATGAAAACCCAATTATTCAGGTAATAATACTAATAAGGCAAGCCTAAATTAAGTATGCTTAATTTCTTTCAGAGACCCTACGCATGTGGTGCCATTGGCTGCGGGAAGCGGTACACCGACCCGTCATCCCTCCGCAAGCACGTCAAGTCCCATCCTCACATAACCAACGTACCTCGCACCTGCATACCACCCTCCAGACCGATTCGTCGAGTGGAAGAGCAGCTAGTACCAAGTTCGCCAGCTAAGCTGGCGACGTTAAGGTGTATTCGCGACAAAATAGCTGTACCAAGGCTACAAAAAATTTAGGAATATGTGCTATTTGACTACAAACAATTAAAGAGTCGTATATTAATGACCTCTAGTTTCTAAATTATCAGGAAATTCGTATTAATTGTTATTTTGTTTGTGTATTACGTGTCTCCACCTCACTAAATTCAGACTTATTAGGATCCTAAAACGAAAGCTTATTAGAATTTAGTAACTCAGAACCCACACTTTTTCCAATTAAGGATGCTTATTAGCATCTTAACTTCCTATATTATTATATTATATTATCTATGGACGCTTTACACTACGTCAATCTGATCCCATGGTAAGTTCTCGAAGAACTTGTATTACGGGTACCAGACAACGGATATATACATAATACTTTTATATTATACACATACTTAAGATTTTTATTACATTATACATATATTTTACACAAATCCATGACCCAGGAACACGGAAAAACTTTTTGTTCCTTAGGCGGGATTCGAACCCGCGTCTCCCGGCTTGAGCACCAACACGCTCAACCACTGAGCCACAGAGGTCGTCGCTATATGCTATTTCATTTGACTGAATTTAGTTACTGAATCATTTACAACGCCTGAATTTAGAGAGGTGGAATACGCGCTTATACCAGACGTTATTCGGTCGAAACACAAGTAGAAGCCATATACATACATTGTACAGAACATATTATACTACTTACATTGGAGAAAGAACAAAATATCTTTTGTATATTTTGGAAATTATTTATTATTTCGGCACATTACATAACAAAATGCTCAATTTAATTTAGTTTGCTCAAAATGAATAACTGTTTTTGCTCAAAATAATGTTGTAACATAATGTTATTTTGTTGAACATTTAAAATTTTGTATGAATATGAGTTATGAGTGGGTACAAGTTAGACACTATTTATATTTTTTAGTGTTTTATAATATTGATAGTCTTACTACGGATATCACAACTAAACATGCTCTTCCAAACGTTAGTGTAAAACACGTACCTATGTATATGTATAGTATAATATTATGGATTAAGGACCAAAACTATTTTTAGCCTACTTAGTGGTTATTATTATTATTTGTTATTATTTTGAGAGAAAACATTTTATAGTAATATGAAATGTATACTTAATATAGATATTAGGAATTCGTAAATATTTTTATACTTTCTACCATAGAAAAAAGACATTTTAAATTTTTATAATGAGCAATGACGTAAGTTTATAAAACAAATGTTTTTTATTTAAATCCCAAAGGGATAAAACATTTTCCATGCACCTATTTTTGCTCAATTAACACTATTTTTTGTTTAATTTTTTGTAAATAACTTGACTAGATATTTTTAAGACAATAGAAATTATTTAAGTATGCACTATTCAAATTAAAGTAATAGATGTTTTTAAAATTATTAATAAGTACGTAAATGATTTTGTTACATGCCAATCTTGTATTTTATTTGTGGATTGAAATTATGATCAAGTAAAATTTATATTTTTTTTTTATTAATCTTCATATATATATAAATGGATTGCAGTTTCAATGTCACGCTAAAGCTCGAGAACGGCTAGCCGATTTGGGTCATTTTGATCTTGAAATAATTGTGGGAGTTCAGGTTTAAACGGTAAGAAATTCCAGTTCATAATTAAGGCAGAACAATAGAAAATATTAAAAAATAAAAATTAAAAATATATTTGGGTCTAGTTTAATAATACTTACTTATTAAAAATTATTTTGTAGTTTTAAGGTAATTGTAATGTACAAAATTGCATGCTTTCCAAGGTATCTCCTTTTAGTATTCGTAAGTTATGTTCCATTATAAGATCTCTAAAATTGCTCATTTATTATAAGTAATTTAGGCAGATACTGCCTTATAATGCTCAGTTAAAATAAATTTATAAGCATTTTTAGAACTTGTATTATTTTAGAATGAGTAAAGTTTAGTTTAGTAAACGTAAGGATTTTTTTAAAATTATTTATAGGAAAAATGAACCTTACTATATCATATTTAGCATCTCACACTATTAAAGAAACCACGTAGGTCTTTGGCGGAAAATATAATAGGTACATTGGATTTGACGAAAAAAAACCTACATTGTTTATTACTGTGGGACGGCGGACTTTTAACCGAATTTATAAGCAATGCTGAGCATTAAATTTTTTTTTCAATTTTACAAAAACATTTTGGTTTTCACACAAATTTCAAAGCGCGTTTCTCTACCGCCTCTACAATGGACCTTTGCTCTTTTGGAGACCGCAGGGGCGCCAATAGAC